>JAKCWG010000043.1:0-66489 GCA_021464415.1 Lonicera japonica
GCACATTCGATGTCACTTACTTATCTTTTCAAGATAATGTTTCCCTCCTCAATCTTTCCCATTTGTAAAAAATTTGATTTCACCTTGTCCATCTTCTAATTTTGTTTTTTATTTTTGCTGAAGATCTTTCAATTTGTGGTTGTTTTTTGTATGTAATTTATTTGCTATAGATTATATTCTGATATTATGTTTATGATTAATATGTCATTTTAAGATGTCTTTAAGTGGGATTGTAGATCTTTTTTACATATATAATCAAGTAGAGCCCTCTCTAAGCATCCTTAGCTCTTGGGTCTGCATCCCTTATGATGTACCTAAGGATTTTACCCCTGTTTCTATTTCTTTTTGTAATTTTTTTAGTAAAATTCGAATTCATATTTCTTTACAATTTATCTATACAAGTATTACAACTTCAAGGACAATGATATATAATGAGTTTCGTCAAAACTCAGTCTTCGAAAAGTATATCCAATCCGAACTTAAACTCTACCTAAAGTAAGTTTTTAAAGACATGTTTCTATTAACTATATAAATTTTGTCTAATTATATGGAATTATAAAAGTATATATTATATATAAGTTATATTCAAAACTGGCTAACTAAATTGATTCGATTTATTTTAGGAAATCTTAACCAAATCCAATCTGCCATCAGGAGCAGAATTTTACCAAGAAAAAACTAACCCACTGAGACAAAAGACTTGCACCTAAACTTGTGTCCTAGGGTGGGCGGGTCATTTTGTCATCCCTACAGCCAGCCCAAAAGAAAAGCTAACCGATTTGTTATTTTGATTGATGATCAATTGTAGGATATTAATTATAATTTAGTGGTTGTTTACATTACAGGATCCAATAACAATGCCAAACGAAAGCCATAATTGCCTCGATATCAGTAATTTTAGGGCTTCTACTGCTTGGATTAATCAGTTGGTTTGTGTTTCGAAGGAGGGCCGCAAAAAGGATAGGTATACAACATTCCAACCTGAAAATTATTTACTTATTATATAAATTATTCTCAATAAATTTTATGAAAAATAAAATATATTTATTTCTCGGAACAAATGTTTCTTCTTTTATTTTATTTAAAGAGATGATTATCTATTTTAAAACGAAACTCATAATTATAATTATGTTTATTATTGTCGCAAGGGGTGAATATTAAACACTCTAAAGTCATGGGAAGTTATTTTTCTTTCCTTTGGAAAAAAGAGAACCAAATAAAAATAATATAGGAAGAAAAATGGGCCTAAACATGAATGAATCTAGCTTTATATTCTAGCTAATTAATTAAAATTAAACAATATTCTAGCATTATATGAATCTAAATACTCCGAAAATGTTTCTTAAAAATGAAGTCTGCAGGACTATATTCTCAGTACTTTACCTATACCTAAACATCTCCCGCCAAACTTAATTCTTTACTCAAATATTTCTTCTTCTTCTTCTTCTTCTTCTTCTTCTTCTTCTTCTTCTTCTTTTATTTCTCCATACAATCAGTCATGATGTATAAAAAACCATAATTTTAATTTACTCTTGTATAACAAGCGATAATTTTAATCTACTCATATACAAGCGATAATAAGATTATTTATATCATAAAGAAACTAAACGCTACAACAATGAAAATATATATAATATCTAAAGTAGTATATTGTTTTCATCTCCGTATAAGCTAGCGATGGAATTTTCACGTTTTAAAGAGTGGATGGGTGAAAATAATAATATAATGGGAGATGCATACGTTGCTGGGGTTAGGGAATTTGTTAAGTAAGCAAGGGAAATCTAGGAGATGACTTAATCTCGTGTCCATGCACGCATTGTAGAAATGGTATAAAATGTTTACTGGGAAGAAGTTGAGGTACATTTGATCAAGTGGGGAATGCAACAGAATAATTTACTTTGGAATTATCATGGGAGAGAGAAAGATCCCTTTTATTCCAAAAAAATACCAGTAAACGAACCATTTCATGAAGAGGGAGATCCATTACGGCATAGTGGCTTAAACGACCTCATTCACGATGCTTATGGACTTCACGTAAATCAACCTAATCAGAATTCAGAAGCTGATAATGGTTGTGGAGTAGAAGATCTTAGCCAGGATAAAGACTATATCAAGTTAAAAACTGTTGCGTCAAGGCCTTTATATCATAATTGCAACCCAGAGCACACAACATTGTATGCTACTCTTGGTTTGCACAATGTGAAGAGTCATTTTGGTTTGTCGAAAATTAGTGTGAAAGAAATCTTTAAGTGGGTTAAAAGACTTACTTCCAAAGGATTACACACTTCCCAATAGCTATCCAGACATGAAAAGTAGCTTAAAGGGTTTAAGGATGAAATATAAATCCATTCATATTTGCATGTTCGACTGCATTTTATACTGAAAAGAGCACAAAGATAAATTAAAATGTTCAGTTTGTAACAAACCTTGATATGCCCAGAAAATAAATTTAATTAACAAGCAAAGGTAGCTACTAATGTACCGAATAAGGTACTTAAATATTTTCCTCTGGGGCAGAGGTTGACGAGGCTATACATAGTGCGTTGGATAGCAGAGGCAATGACTTGGCATTCTCAGGCGAAAGTGGGTGACAATCTCATCGTTATCCAATTGATTCATCCATGTGGAAGGCTGTAAAATTTGCGGCACCTAGAGAGTTGCACAGGAAAGTCGAAATATCTGCCTTGGATTATGAACTGATAGGTTTAATCCCTTTGGTAATTTAAGCACAGCACATAGTATTTGGCCAGTCTTTGTAGTTCCTTTTAATCTCCCACTGTCTTGTGCATGAGAAAGATTTTTCTATATTAACGTTGCTCATTCCAAGGCCAAAGGCCCCGAGTGATGACATAGACATCTTCTTGGCACTACTAGTTGAAGAATTGAATGACTTGTGGGTTGAAGGCGTGAAGGCATTTGACTCGTTCAAACAAGAGACATTTACTTTGAGGTCTATGCTATTGTGGGCCATTCACGATTTTCCAGCATATGGGACTTTATTTGGGTGTAATATGCATGGCTATTTGGGTTGTCCTATTTGCGCAGGAAGAAACCGAAGCCATGTATTTAACTGAAAGTCACAAAGTATTTTATCATTCCCACAGGAGATTTCTACCACTTGGTCATAAGTTTAGGATAGTGGAAAGCAATTTTCTCCTGAAAGGGGCTGAACCAAGGCCATCTCCTAGAAATCAATCGGGGGCAGAAGTTGAAGCAAAGTCCGCATTGGTTTTTCAGGCACTTAGGGGTAAACATCCTAAGGTTTTGTTCGAGAAGCGTAAACTAAAGGAAGGAGGCGTGAAGATGGCTTGGTCCAAGAGGTCAATACTATTTGATTTTCCATATTGGAAGGAACATTAGGTAAGACATGTGCTAGATATAATACATGCTGAGAAAAATATCATCGAGCACATAGTGGGAACATGTATTGATGGGAGTCATTCAAAGGATAGGGTAAACGCTCAAAAGGATATCCGTAAATTGAAGACGAAAAGAACCTTTTGGCTGAAAGAAAATCCAAAAACTAGAAAAACTATAATGCCGGTCGGAGCCTATTTCTTGTCCATTAAAAAAGAAGAGTACTCCTAAATATATTGTATGAGTTGAAGGTTCCCTCAAATTTCTCTTCTAATTTGCGTAGAGTTGTTCATCATGCCACCAATGATTTAAAGCAGTGCAAGTCTCACTATTGGCATGTTATTATACAATTAGTCCCAATTTTGTTTTGCCATTGTTTTGCGAAGCACAAAGATCTTCGAAGGGCTATTTTGCAAATATGCTTATGTTTTTACCTTACTATGCGCAAAAGTTGTCAATAAGAAGTACATTATGACAGCAAAGACTGCTATGGCCGAGGCTACTTGTGTATTTGAGAAGTACTTTCCTCCTTCATTCTTTGACATAATTAAACATCCACTTACTGGTGCATTTATGTGATAAGCACTGCAATATGGGCCGGTTAGGTATCATTGGATGTATCTTTTCAAGCGATTGATGAAAACCTTCAAAGATTACGTTAAAAATGCTATTGAAGGTTCCATTGCAAGAAGTACATCACAGAAGAAGCTTCCATATATGCTAAGGAGTATATTATTAACCCATTTAATGAAACACGTGAATGCTTTGTTGATGACTCGGAAGGATTTGCTGATAAAGAAGCTTTAGGGAATGAAAAGTTAGTGACACTAACAAGTGTTCAATATGAACAAGTAGCCCGATACGTTTTTTAAACGCAAGAGGATATAGACCATTGGAAAGAGTTAGAATTTTTAAACATTATTTGAAATTACTAATGTTATTTATTACTATCGGGTGTCATAATTCCATTATTTATATAATAGGAAATATAATGCATTCGAGCCAAGAAAAAAAAGAATGAGAGCAAGGAATATAAACAATGAATTTAGGCATTGGGTTATAAAAGAGGTATACTAGGAATATGTGACTTTGTAGATGCTAATAATAATTAAATTTGACTTATTAGTAATTTAAGTCCTTTTATAATTTCAGATGTTCAAAAGTAAATATGTCTCTTCAAAGATTGCTCGCTATGCTACAGGGCCCAACTTCGTGGCTAAGGAGTATAAGAAATATCATCTTAATGGTTATATGTTCTCATCAAGTGCACGTGATTCAAACTTTGTTGCTAAACAGAACAGTGGTATATCAGTTAACGCTTTAACCTACTTCAGGTCTAACATGAAGGATAAAAATTTGGTTGCAACTGAAATGACATATTATGGGATTATAAGACAAATGTTTTGTATTAGCTATGTAACTGAGAAAGTAACGACCTTTTCCTGTGACTGGGTTAAAGTATAACACAAGACTATTTGTATAGTCGACCTTGACACTAATATGGTCATGGTAGATTTGAATAAGATGAACAGCAAAGATCATATAAATGATGAACCATTTGTTTGCGCATTCTAGAATCATAAGCAAATGTTTTATACTAAGAGCCCGAAGGATGGTCCGTGGTCTTTTGTTCTATATTCACCCAAGCGTTTGACTACATGTATAGACGACTTAAAAGCACTTATTCAATTTCAATCTACATTGGATGATAACCCATAATTAAAAAAAAATTAGATTATCTAGATGACTAAATATTTAATATTTTGAGTAAATACTTTCATTAATTTTTGTTAGACTTATTCCTTTCAAGTACTTATACTTTAAAGCTAGTGGTGGGCTTTAATTTGTTACCCTCAAAACTCTATTTGAACACCATTTTAAGAGTGGATGCTAATGTATTCATATGCTTTTAGAAATATTGAACTATATGATATCCTATATATTCAATTATAAGAATCGGTGGGTTTTAATTTGTTTTGAAATTGCAGACCAATGCTTATCAAGTCATCAAGAAATTGAACCTGAAACTCCACCTATCTCCCAATGGTCTGTGGTTGGTGTAAACTCGCCTAAAGATAACCGACATGTCATTACTTTTAATAGTATAGGGAAGATAATCGAAAATAAGGATAAGTTCAAGGCTCGGTCTTTAACCTTACTAAAAATACAAGTGGGGTTAGAGTACGATGTCTGGAGGCAAGTTTAGCAAACCATTAAGGTCGACATGTGGAAAACACTATCTGGAGAGTTTATTATTCCCCTTGATAAAAAAGAGGATGTTTTGAAAGAGATGGGTGGACAACTGAGAACATGGAGATGGGTGGACAACTGAGAACATAGAGGTTTTGAAAGGAAACGGGGCTAACAAGAATGATGTCCATTGCCTTGGTAGGACGTCACATGCTGAGAAATCTAATAATATGGTATATACATGTATAACTTTTAATATAATTATGTGCGTGTATATATATACACCTCATCCTCCTAATCATTATAAGATGTATGTAAAAATTGAATAATCCAGATCATTAATCGCCTACTCGTTCTGCGGTGTATTTAGAGTCACGTAAATAACCAAAAACAGGGGAAGTACGCCCAAAAGTTGCTGAAACATGTGTAAGTTATAAAATATAGTCTTTGAAGCTTTCATTGTTATACTTAATCAATTCAAATCCTTATTTTACCTCTTTTGCATTTTATAGCAAATAGTCAAGGAGTTAAGTAGTGGTCAAGACTCATCAAGCTAAATTTATTTAGAACATAATGCATTGACGCGGATTTTGGGGAAGGATTCCAGAGGAAAAACTCGAGATGTAGGTCGAGTCTGTAAAGGTAAAGTGAAGGCAATTCAGCCCGTAAAGTCCAACATTGAGAAAGTTCTCTATAGCAATTGCACTTGGAAAAGGTGGTTTATGGCATGCAAAATCAAATTAGTAGTTTTATAGCAATATTTAACAAATCTCAAAACTTATTTTCGCCACAACTTATAACGCCACAATTTTCTTCGCAACCAAATAATGGTATTAACACACCCTCCCACCAATATTTCCTTTAGTAACTCCAAGTCCAACACGTATGTCATAACCAACTCATGTCCTTATTGAGGACGTCGTGTCAACCAAGGTCATTACTAAAGGAAATGTAGTTCCAACACTTAAAGGAGAAAAAGTGCATAGGCGTAACATTCAAGACCATGAAAGCAAACTTTGTGTTATAAGTGGGAGAATGATGAGATTGAAACTCAGTTATATCTAGGGTGTCAAGGGTGTACCACGACAATTGGGGAAGTTGTAGGTGGCTTTGTGGTGTGGCCTAAATGTTTTCTTGAAGAAATTTAGTTTAACTTTAATTAGGGATTTGTAATATATAAACTTAGAATGGTTATGTGTTGACTTTAACTTCACCTTTTACGGATTTATGCTTAAATTTGTGGACTTTTATAGTAATTGAGACTTGTAGTTTTTTTGTTGACTGGTTAAATTTGTATACTTAGTAGTTTTTTGTTAACTGGTTAAATTTGCGGGCTTACAAGGTTTTTGTTAACTTGTTAAATTTGCAAACTAATCCTTTAGTGTGGTGTAGTTATCCAAATGGCTTACAATGCCTACGTGGTATTCAAAGGCCTACATCCAGGTGTGTATACTTCTTGGCATGAAACACATGCTCAAGTAAGTGGATATCGAGGGGCCATGTATCGAGGCTTTCAAACTTTCGAGCAAGCGCAACAAGCACATTTTGACTACGTAATTTCAGGTGATACCTCTCAAACTTTCATGGCATTTCATATCATAGTATTGTTGATTAAATATTTATCTCCTTAATTATATTTGTCTATGTAATTATATTTATCTCCTTATTTATACATTTCTTTTCCTTTATTGCGAGGTTTACACGATGAGACACAAGCTTGGATGCATGTTTGGCATAGGCGATGATGATAATATGTATATTCCTCCCCTATTTCAAACAGTATCTTCCTTTCATAGTGGAATAAATTGAATTTTAATTGTCTGTGGATTTTAATTTTTCCAATTCAGAAGTAGCTACTTTTTATAAAAAAAATAATTTATCTTCAAAATTAATAACAAAGTAAAGGTTCCACGAACAATTAGAGTCGAATTTTTGGATATTTGGGGAAGTTCCTATATCATGATCTATATGGATAATTATTGAGGCTATAATAAATCTAAGCCTAGTTCGTTTTCAATCCACATCAGCCTTGTGGTTCTGTTCTAACTGAGCTACATGTTTGAAATAAACTTTGTTGGATACCTTATATTTTTGGCTATATATAACTCATATATTTTTGGCAAATCATGATTCATATACTAGATGAAGTATATATTAATCAAGGTTTTTCTAATTTAAAGTCAATATGTGCTTGCTTATAGTATATCTAGATTATTGTTCTTGAAAAATAGGAAAACTTAGTACGAAAATAGTATGCATATATTGACTCAAAAGAGAAAAAAAGTAAATAGTGTGGATATGTGTCAATAACCTTAACTTTATCACAAGACATGACTGAGCTCTTGTATTTTATTTTTGGGTCCTATTTGGTTCGGGTGAAATGTTTTATGCCTAGATGAAAAATGAAAGTGTAAAGCACTTTCTTCATTCTGTTTATTATGAATAATGCATAATGCAATTGTACGCATAAATAGAAAACAATTTTTAGTGATGAATAGGTGCATATTTTTCATTGCCGCTGCTGTTAGTCTTCTTTAGTTTTCACTTTTAGAAGGTTCTAACAGCTATCCCAACATATATATATATATATATGTTGGCTCCAGATGATGAGCTATTTCCAGCTCAAGAAACATTGTTGCATATAAAAACTCGCATTGTTGATCTAATTCCAGCTCAAGAAGCATCAAGTGAAATTGGATGCTTAGAAGGAAGAGAATTAGTTGACTTGAAAAAAATAACTTGAGCAAATGTTAAGATCCTGCCCAGGGAAGAACTTCCAGTATTTATATTTGGGAATAACAAGCTTGTACAGGTTTGTTACTAAATATCCCTTAGAATTCTAAAAAGGCATGTATATTTGTGTTGCCTGGAACCTTTTAAACTTCCGCCGTCTTAAAAAGATAATGCCATTTTTGTTTTTGGGATGTCTTAAAGTGATTTGTGTCATTTTTTCATATTTAGGCAATTAGGTTTGTTTTCCCTTCATTTTTTGAAAAAGTTCAACGTTCAGATTCAAACTAATTCCCTCCACTAAAATCTGTTGTGTTTGTAATTATACGCTCTATGTGTAGTTCTAGTCTCTAGTAATTAAAGCTGCACATTTAATGAAGATTGTAAAATTCAACCCAAACCTTAATTATTTGTACATTATTTTGTTAAATATTAATTAATAGCTCAATTCACAATTTCGTAAATTTTGTATCTGGGAATGACAAGCTTGTACATTTTTGTTACTAAATATCCCTTAGAATTCTAAAAAGGCGTGTGTATTTGTGTTGCTTGGAACCTTTTAAACTCCCGTCGTCTCAAAAAGATAATGTCACTTCTGTTTGTGAAGATCTATAGATTCTCTTAGAACCTTTTATATATCATTTCGTAATTATATATATTCTCTGTTTGTGCAGTTCTAGTCTTTAGTAGTTAAAGCATTTTGTTCTCCCATGATTCTTGCCATGCTCATTTAATGGAATCAGCTGAAATTGGTGGCTTCATTGTGAAATCTTTAGGTTTTTCATTTAGATCAACATTGGACCTATTTAGGTCCTTTAATTGCTGCAAGAGTTGTAAAGTTGAGGTCTTATCTTACTGAATTTAATTAAATTCACTTTTGTAGGGTAACCGCCTGAAGCAGGTGCTCGACCACTTGAATACTCTTAATTCGTTATATGCGGTGCTTGGTATGGATTGTAAGCAAACAATCCGTGAGATTAATCCCACTCTTGATGATTCCACTAGTGCAAACAATATAAGTACCGATATAATTGAGAGGTTGTCTACTGTGAGTGCCATTTTTAGTTTTAGTCACACACTATCATATGAAGCAATTAGTGCAAATTTATTGTGGATATTGATTGATTGGATTGTATTGTATTGCAAATACATTGTGGATATTGATTGACAGGATTGCAGTGCAAATATATTGTAGATATTAATTGATTGGATTGTAGTGCAAATATATTGTAGATATTGATTGAAATGCTGGTAAAAAAAATTGGTATTTCATATTTTCAAATTTATTTTTTTAAAATATTCACAAAATTTATGACAGCTGACAACAGTCACAAAATATTCCACTGCTTCTTATAATATGTTTGTGACTGTTCAAAACTGTCGCATATCACAATAGTTATGACAGTTCTAAACAGTCCTAATATTTGTGATGAATTTCTAATTAACTAGTGACACTTAAAAGCTGTCATATGAAATAAATTTTGTGACTGTTTGAAACAATCACAAATTAGAATGACTAGTGACAGTTTATGGCTATCACAAACATAAATTTTGTGACTGTTAATAACTATCACAAACTAGCTTCGTGATAGCCACAAAAAGTGACCTTAGAATGTCATATAAATTTGGATTATCACTGTTGGGTGACAGCTTTTGGCTGTCACAAAGAAG
The DNA here is from genome assembly GCA_021464415.1 of Lonicera japonica. NCBI lineage: Eukaryota > Viridiplantae > Streptophyta > Magnoliopsida > Dipsacales > Caprifoliaceae > Lonicera > Lonicera japonica. Next base: position 9,949 of record JAKCWG010000043.1, read on the forward strand.
CTTGTGACGGTCGTTTATGTGATAGCTCTTTGTGACAATTTTTGGTCTTTGTGACAGTTTTTAGCTGTCATAAATTACTGATTTTGGTGTAGTGCCTTTTGAAAGGATTTTCAGGGGGATCTTCTCAAGTGGGTTCTGTTTGCGGAGGTTGCCGGATCATCGAATCCTAACTGGACAGTTTTAGGATATAATTCTTTTGATTATTCTTCTGCTGACCTCAGTGCTATCTTGAATTTTGGTACTGATAATTGTCAAAATTTTTGACCTTTTTTGCACCCCTCCACCTCCATGTCTATCATTCAATAGCATACCGTTCAGCCTCTTAATAGCTGTTTTAGGTAGCTTCTTCTTCTTTATCTTTCCATTATCTCTTTTCAAACTCAAGTTAGTTTCTACATACCACCTTGAGTTTGAGGGGGGTGTTAGAATACCTAGAATACTATTAGGATACCTTGAATACTACCTTTGGATTCTACCATTGGATTCTTTCTTCTTGGATCCCATTCTACCATTGGATCCCTTCTTTAATCTTTTATATTTATTCTTTTCCACCAACTATCATGATTTTTCCTTTCCTTTGTAGTAGTATATATTAGTTAGTTTTGTATTGTAAACATAAGATTGTAATAGCAATGTAACCCATTTGGGATTCTAGTAGCTCATTAATATAATTTCTCTATTTTTATGTTGTATAATTTGACTCTTTTCTCAGTCTTTCTTAACCCATGGTTTGGTCCCAAAAACCTTAGTTTATGGTGGTGCTTTGCATACTCCCCAAATATATTTCGATGCTTGGTGTAGAAAGCAGACTTGGGCACTCGGCAAATTATCTCGATCTCTACCCTTATTTGAGAAATAAATATATTATGTGGTCTTCATAAGTTTGAAAAGTTGTGTGGGGATAGGCATATTATATATCAAAGTGGAGGGGTGTCAAGAAATTATGTATCAACGTCCAACACCATGTCTTAACATAGTATTGGCCGAGGGCACGCACGCTTGGCACAAGTACAAAAAATAAATTAAAATGGCTTGTTTGTTTAAGTTAATTAACATGTCTTTACAAAACCGCCGGCCCATTTAACTCAATCGCGCCCATTCGCGACTATGTGCTTAGGCCATCTCTAATGCACACTCTAATATGCCAATTTTACCATATCTGTCCTTACATCCGGATGGGTAATTGTTAATAGTGTAGGCTAAAATGTTAGTAAAATGGTAAAATTGCCCATACTGGTACCATATTTTTCCCACGATGGAATGTCTATCGTGGGCCATCTAATTACCTTTCCCACGATGGAAAGAATAGAAAAAAAATTCCCCATGATGTACATAATGTCGTGGCTCACCACACGACACAATGAATGTCGTGTGGTTGAAATGGAAGAATTTTAGCCTATGCGCTGCAACGAATTGTTGATATTGTATGCTAAAAATGGCTTTTTACACTACAATTTTACCATACACATTGGAGATGGCCTTATGTCTTAATTATTTGCACGGAGACTATTTTATTAGAGGCTGGGCATATGAATGTAACTTATTTCAACATTTTCCTTTTTCTTTTTATAGTCTTTTTGTGTTTTATATACCATGTAATACCTTGATTTTTGCACGCATAATGATGTTAACATTTTGTGTTAATTTTGTGCAGGTACAAAACTATGTGATCTCGTGCGTTAAGAGGAAATATACTAAAGCCAAAGATCAAGAAGAAAATGAATGCATAGATCAAATCACGAAACACAAAGAATGTGAATGCAAAGATCAAATCATGGGACAAGAAAAAGAAGAAGAAAGTAGCTTTAACAATTCTTTCACATACTATCTTAATGGAGTTCCAATGAGTCCTATTCGGGAGTCAGAGACTATGGCCATATCCATGCCACAGCCCCACCATGAAACATTGCAAAGAGCTATCAACAATACAGATCCCTACATTGTGCTAGCATTGGTGGAAGAGGCGCCACAAATCGCTACTACCTACACTTATACCAATATTGTGTCAGCGTCAATTAAAGAAGCAAAATGTACGCCAACTCCAGCTGGTGATCAATCTAATAACTTATTTGCTGAGGCTGAAAAAGTATTGCAATCTGATGATCTATGCTCAATGTCTTGGATATATAAGATGTTCGACAGCGACAAAGTATATGAATTTGAGCCTTTTCTATTACTCAACGAAGAAAATGGATTTTTTTCTTGCTATAACTACTAAGATCGAAAACAAGCTGTATAAAGGAGGGATGGATTAATGCAGAGGATGATCAGTGTTTATAATTAGTAGACTGATCATATGTTATACTTAATTTGGCGTTTGACTTTATATCACCTCTTTCTGCTTGGTATTGGTACATGTACGATAGTAAATAACATAATTTATTTTAATATTGTTAGTTTAGTATTTCACATTGATTTTTAGATATAAGGAATCATGTGCCTATTTATTTCTTAGTCTCCATTTGATAGAAACATGAAAAATGATAAGAAAATTAATTAATTTAGGTAAGAAGATGGAAAATAAGTTGAGGAATATAGTGAGATTAACTCTTGCTTGTTGCATCCATGAAAAAAAATTCTTTGGTTGGTAGTGAAAAAGCATTTTCTACAAAACATAAAGGAGGATGGATATGATATATATATATATTCATAAAAATAAGTATGAGATGAACACTACCTGAGGAGGGGATTTAGGCGACGTATTACCTACGTCTCCTAAGATATGTTTTTCCGTTACCTTAATTTAGGCGACATAAACTACGTCGCCCAAGCTACGGCGCCTAATTTTAGTCGCCCCAGATATTAGATGATGGATGTTTTTACTCCATCGTCGTAGTGGATACTTAGGCCACGATGATGTTATCGTCCGTCGTAAGAGAATGTACTCTTAGGCCACGCATATTTTTTCTTCCGTCGTAGAATTTTTTCTCTTAGGCCACGTATTTGTTATCTTCCGTCGTACAAAATTCAATAATAGGCAACGTATCCTTTTATCCTCTGTCGTAGAAAAGAAACATTTAGGCAACATAGGTGTTATGATCCGTCGCGTAAGATGGACACCTATGCGACCTTCAAATTATCTCACGTCTACTAAGTATGAATTTTAGGACACGAGGATATTTTCCTTCGTCGTCTAAATTGTAAATCTAGGCGACGTTGGTATTTTTACTCGATCTCCTAAGATGTACTCTAGGCCACCTAGTTATTATCCTCGGTCTCATAAGATGTATACCTAAGCTACGAATGTATTATCCTTAGTCTCCGAGGATTACATTAGGCCACCTACGTATTATAGTAGGTCACCTAAGTTGAAGTTTAAGCCACCTACCTACGTCGCCTAAAGTGTAGTTACAAATAAAAAAAAATTCAACGTGGCCTGTAATTAAGAGTACTGGTGCCAGTAATCCAAGTTTCTAGGCATCTGGATTACTGGGTCCAGTAATCCAAGATTATGGGCATCTAGATTACTGGTTCCATCAATCCAAGTTTCTGGGCATCTAGATTGCTGGGGCCAGTAATCGAAAATTATAGGCATCAAAATTATTAGGTCCAGTAATCCAAGTTTTTGGGCATCTGGATAACTGGGGCCAGTAATCCATGTTTCTGGGCATCTGGATTACTTGGGCCAGTAATCTAAGTTTATGGGCATCTGGATTACTGATGCCACTAAGCATGATTACTGGGTCTAGTAATCCAAATTTCTGGGCATCTAGATTACTAGGGCCAGTAGTAATCTAGATTAATCATAGCTTTTGTGTGCAGCCGCACGGCCGCACCTGCGCATATTTATACAGTTGCACCTGCAATATTCAATAACAAATTCGACCTACCCAATTTATCGTTGAATAAATATATGTCTAATAAATTATCAAAATTTTATTCAATTCCATTCAATAAATTATGTTCAAAGAGAAATTGTTCTAACACTAAATAAAACGTAGGGGGGAGGAGCCATCCGAGGGAGGAATTGACGGTTGAATCTTGGCCGCTCTGATCACATACTCTATTTGAGCTTGCAACTTGCGCTCAAAATCTACCCTCTCCGTCTCTCGCTCGGCCCTCTCCGTCTCTCGCTCGGCCCTCTCCATCTGAAGCTGCTCGTTTATCGCAACTTGATTTGCCCTAAGCTGGGCAACCTCAGCCACGAGCTCCATAGATGTGTTGCTATCCGTCTGCGATGATAGGCCTCTCTTTCGCGGCAGCTTTGCGGAGCCGCTCCCTAAGCCCCTTACCCCCGTCCCTCTCGAAGGACCCATTGCTCTCTCAAGGACAGAGACCTAGGTCTCGTAAGAGAGGACCAGGGCCAGGGCACTGGCCGGCGACATACCGTCCGACGCTTCATCGATCGGAGGCAGATTGGCCATCATTAATTCTCCACGTCAACAGTCCTCGCGGACTGAACGACTGCCTGCAAATAGCAATAAGTGTTGTGTAAAAAATAATTCTTGTACTAACTAAATAATAATACTATGAAAAAAAATAATTAAAGTGGTGTATAAAAAAGATTTACCGCGTGGTCCGGGTCATACTTCTTGTACACCTCGACATAAGTAATGAGGTGAGGCGCCTGGTCTCCCTTCTGCTTCAGGTCATGAGCCCGGAGGACAAAGGCCTGGGCCCCCTCGCTGTGAGCCTTCTTATTCTCGGAGGCCTGGATTTAGGTCATTTACGTGCCCAATTCTTGTAAAAAAAGTTGTATTTATTTAAGTATTTATAAACATATAAATTAAATGAAACAAAAAAAATAAGATAAATGAAAAAATAACTTGAAAATCCTTGGCCTTGAAATGGTTGCATAACCACTGCCACTGGTCCGGGCGATGAATGAACTCCACTGGAATGGGAGCATCGCCCTGTGTCTATCAGTTCTTGTGGATCTTGTACTTCCAATCTGTGAAGCGATCCACAGCCTTCTTCTGTATCCACTTGACGAGTGCCTTATCAGCAAGATCGATGTCATTACTCTCCTACAAACCAAACAGGAACTCAGGAAGAAACATTAGTACAAATAAAAATAAAATTTAGTAAGGTAAAAAAAAATAAGTTAACTAGAATAAGAAACAAGTACTTACCGACAGGTAGTCGAAGAGCATTGTTCGTTCCAATAGAAGCATTTTTCCAAATGTCGGGTACAACATCGGCGCTCAGTCTTTTAAGAATGCCGACAGGTCACTGACGAGTCGGGAACAAACCTCTTTTGGTGGCCCAGAAACCGCAGGGTCGTATGTCACATGGGACTTCACCGACATACGGACGATCGCCGCCATTTTCTTCCCGGTGACGACTCATCTCTTCTTGTTACATGAGGAGGCCTGCGTACCTACAAATAAAAGTATATAAATTAATCAATCAATCACAAAGAATAAGAATTTCGATTTATAATTAAAGAAATCTAAGGGTATATTACCTGATATGGTGGTCTCCGCTACAACATGCCTGGAGAGAATGCTGCGTACGAGGAGGCCGGCATCGGTGGTGCTGCTGGTGGTCGAATTTGTAGACGGGGTAGGGAGCACCAGTGGCAACGCCAGTGAGTGAGATGGCTGGGCTGAGGGCTGCTTGGTGGATGGCTGGGCAGAGGGCTGGGCGGCAGAAGGTTAGGAGGTGGGATGCTCGATAGAGGACTGGGAGGCCACGCGCAACAAGGCATGCTGCAGCTCATCGTACTGCACCTTTGGGCGCAACTTTTTCCTAGTTGGATTCGCTCTCGGAGGCATCCCTGACTTGAATCTCAAATTTCAATTTTAGTTTCAAATTTAGTTTCAATATCAATTTTGCCCTAATTGAGTTGAATTGAATTGAATTGAAATTGAAGTTTAGGGTTTCAATTTCACAACAATTTCAGTTTCAATTTATGTTTTGCCCAAAAGGTTGTTTCAATTATTTTTCCTTTTAGTTATGTGTTTGGGTTTGGATGATTCACCGGAATAGAAAACTTAAAACAAAACAAACACACATATATTACTGGCACCGGTAATCCATTACTGGGTCCAGTAATTAAATTTACTAGGGCCAGTAATCCATTACGCAGTCAATATTGCTCTGAGAATTTAGGGAAAAATGGAGCACAATTAACAAGTTTGGATTGGTGTTTGGACCAATTCATATAGCCGAATAGACCATAACACAGTTGTGGTCCACATAGAACAAAGGGTATGAAATCATAATTCGATTTAACTGAACTCAACTACCAAATGCTTGAATATGAACCTATTGACCTGTTAATATGAAGGTTCATATTATGAGGCTATTATACAACAAATTAAGATAAATAGTGATCGAAGCTCATACATGACAAAAATATAAGCAAACAGGATAATATCTCATGTTAATGCTTAACATAGATGAAAAATATATGTATATAATTGTGGCAATAGAGTTATTTAATTTGTTGAATACATGTATTTATGGGCATACTAAAAAGTGTTACTTAAAGGCTATTTCAATTATTTTTCCTTTTAGTTATGTGCTTGGGTTTGGATGATTCACCGGAATAGGAAACTTAAAACAAAACAAACCACATACATTACTAGTACCAGTAATCCATTACTGGGACTAGTAATCAAATTTACTGGGGTCAGTAATCCATTACGCAATTAACAAGTTTGGATTGGTGTTTAGACCAATTCATACAGCCGAATAAATCATAACACAATTATGGTAACAGGCACATAGGAACAATTACTCCATTACTGTCCCAATATTGCTCTGAGCATTTGGGGGACGTGGAGCACAATTAACAAGTTTGGATTGGTGCTTGGACCAAATCATACAGCTGATAACACAATTATGGTAACAGGCACATAAGAACAAATACTCGAATACAAGCCAAACTATCTAATTTCACGCAATAACGCCTATTCAAGCCCCATAATTATAAACCAATAAAAATGGAGAGTGAGAAGATTACCAAATAAAAATAGGCTGTGTAAAAGAAGAGAGCGCAGATCTTGTGTGTGGGAAGAGAGTGAGGGGTGGGGGACAGAGGAGGAAAAGAGATGAGGGTGCCAGGGGAGAGAGAAGAGAGCTTAGGGTTCGTAAAGAATATAAAGGGGGAGGGAAGATTCAATAATTTCTATTTATAACCACAATCTTGGGAGACGTAAATGTAATACAAATTATTTAAAAACTACGTCGCCTTAAAAAAATTTGAAAATTTCAAATAATTTAAAATTTTCGCGAAAATTTATGGGGGGGAATACTTTTGGGCGACGTAATATGTTCGTGTGTCTCCTATGATGAACTTGAGAGACGTATGTATTACTTGTACGTCGCCTAAATATTTGTGAAGGAAATTTTAAATAAATTTTAGTTGAAATTATTAACCAAATTTTTTTCCCAAAAATATAAGAATATAATGGTTAGATATACATGTTATGGTAGAATTTTTTATACACCATTGATACTTTTGTACACACATCAAAGTTAAGACACTCACACATAAGAAACTATCACATACTAATAATGTTGTCTACATTAAAAATGTCATAACTTAAAATAAAAAATTCTAAGTTTAATAAATATTTAATATTTAAAATGTACTAATCAAGATCAATTAAACAAGATCTATCTAATTATGCCAAAAAAAATCAAGAAAAATTATTGTTTAGGCCATCCAAATCTGTCATTTTTAAGACATACGTTACGTGGTTAGATTAAGATTAAAAGGCTCTTAAAAAAATTAAAAACAAGTCGGTCCAATCAAGTATATATACTTTTAGTTTTTCCAGCATTATTATATACTGAACTTACGTTTCAATTGTTCACAACGTTAAATTAGACTAGATAATGGGTTCAAAATAGACTGATTAATTTTGTCTATTTAAATTCGTCACATGTTAATTTTTTTTATCCTATTATTAGATTTTTTTATTTGACTGTGTAAGATTAGCTTTGAGCGATTGATGCTAGTATATTGTCATCTAGAACATACGAGGGTAAAAGAAATGGATATGATCTGTAAGAAGAGAGCTGAGTCTCTGTTGTGGACAACCATACTCACACCGAAAATAAAGGAGAATATGGAAATAAAGATGAAGAAGTCTCGCAAATTCAATGTTCATAATTCATCCCCTAGTGTGTATGAATTATCTGAACAGGGATGTTTATAACTTCGTTGACGTCGTATTTCACACTGATTCATCCAGGAAATCGTACAGTTTCCCCATTCACCCAATAACAAATATGGATGAGTCTTCTTCAGAGGTTTCCGGGCAGGTGTAAGAACAAGAGGATGAAGTCTAGTGGAGAGTATGAGAAGATGTCAATCAACTTGTGCCAGCTGTCATAAGAAGGGCATCCACAACAGACTTACTTGTTATTTAGGCTTGTAAACGAATTGGATTTGGATCGGATCAAGGTGAATCCAAATCCATATTTAGAAAAGTTTTTGGATCGGATTTGAATCGGATCATGTAACGCATCATCAAAATATCGACCCATATCCAAATATGTTCGGATCGGATTATATCCAATCCATTTAAAAATTTATCCATATAATAATTAGTTTGTAAATATATAAAAAATAATGAAATTAACATAAAAATTTTAGCCAATAGATTCTTGTAATTTTGATAAAGATTTTTTGGTCAAATATAGTGTTTTATATAGATTTGAAACAAGGCAATTCCATAATTACTGGGTCCAGTAATAAACATTACTGGACACGGTAATCCAAATTATCGGGGGCAGTAATTATATTACTGGTTCCAATAATCTAGGTTTCCGGTGTGATTTTTACACGTGTGTAACATCTTCTCGAGTCGTCAGGTTATTAATTGGCGGGGGGGAGGGGGGGTTAGCCACGTGGCAGCGCAGGATGGGCAGGGAGTGGTTACCAAAGAGTCACGTCATTTTAAAATTAATAACTTCCCTTGAAAACCAACGCTTACACTGCTATAAGTAACCCATTCCATCCCATCAGGCTTATATCTTTCTCATCTCTTTTCAAATACCATTAATATGGATAATATTTCAAATGCTAACAGTTCTTATCGGCCTCCGATGACTCCTAGTGCAGTTGATAACCTTTTTCGGATGGTGGAAAGACTTAAATGAGATGTTCGGATGTTGAAAAATCTGACCTGAACCATTAGACACCTGAAGCAATGTCTGGCCTCCGTGTCCGCAGAGCGGGACCGCCTAGGTGAGCGGTTAAGGTAGGGTGAGAGGACGGTCAGGTGATGGGAAACCTTAGTTCTTCCTGGATTGAAGCCCTTTTGTCGATCTGCAGTTTCTAGGGAGTTCTTATGGTTTAGGGCTCATTGACAGGTTGCCCTTAGCATAGCAGTCACTTGCCCATCTATCACCTAGTTTTTCTTGAACAGTTGGTGGATAATCATGAACAAAAATTTGAAATTTGAGTCATACACCTTTGTCGAAGATGTCGACTGCCCACAACAAATACCAGAATCGTAAGTAGCTCGGATATTCATAGCTTATTTATTAGTAATTTTTTTGGTAAATGATATTGTGGCACAATAAACCAAAAATTGGTTTTGGTTTTCAGGTCAGATTGTGGTGGGTTCATGCTTCACTTCATGGAATGCTTGGTTAATGGGAAGAAGTCGTCCCAAAAGGGAGGGATATTTTTCAGGCATAACATACTCGACAAATTCAGAACCCTTAGACCATCGGAGTGAACCATGTTGTTTAGTAATCATGATTGTGGTATGTTGATTATGGTGTAAATGATTATGGATAATTATTTTAATCTTTTAACAATTCTCTCTTTTTGTAGTCTAGTTTTTTTCTGTTTTTGTGTGGATTACTTCCCCAGTAATGGATTATTGGATCCAGTAATATTGGATTACTGGATCTTGTAATCCTGATTACTGGACTAAGTAATAATGATTACTGGATCCAGTAATCATTATTACTGGGTCCGGTAATAAATATTACTGGACTCAGTAATAAGGATAACTGGACCCAGTAATAATGAGTACTGGTGCCAGTAATTACGATTACTGGATACAATAATCATGATTATTGATTTATATTCATGATTACTAGTCAAGGAATACAAATTTTCACAACCAACTTGGAAGGATTACTGGCCACGGTAATCCAGTAGACATGTTTTCACTAGATGATTGTGGTCTGTTGATTATGGTTTAAATGATTGTGGATAATTATTGTAATGTTCTAACAATTCCCTTTTTTTGTGGTCTAGTTTTTTTTGTTTTTGTTTTTGTTTGTACACTAATTATTTCAGTTGGACCTCGAAGTCCATCCTCTGTAATTTTACTTTCATCAATGGAAAAGAATTTGTTTATCTATATCTCATCTTGTACACCATTTATTTTCGCTTGTCTATACTGTAAGAATGCTTGTGTTTAGGTCATTGTGGCAAATTGATGGGGCCAGTAATTAGGATTACTTGCCCCAGTAATACTTATTACTGGGGCCAGTAATTAGGATTACTGGGGCAAGTAATCCTAATTACTGGTGCCAGTAATTCCGTCTCATCATTTCGAGTAGCCAGTAATCCAAATTGCTGGAGAAGTAATGGATAATTACTGGCCCTAGTAATGGATAATTACTGGCACCAGTAATAAATTATTGATCCAGTAATTCATTACTGCATCAGCAACTAGGATTACTGGCCCCTGTTATTATGTTTACTGGGGTCAGTAATCTGAATTACTTGTCCCAGAAATGGATTATTGGACACATATATGGATTACTGTAGCTAGTAATCTGGAATAATGGGGCAAGTAATCTGGATTACTGGACCCAGTAATTATAGAATTGCTTTCTTTCATATTTTAAAAATGAAAAATAACATGCAAATAAACCATAGAGGCATGGAAACAAATACAAATTGCGAACTAAAATTTCAATTTTACCCTCATCTTCGTCTGATTTATAAGAACATATACAACATTAATTGTAGTCATCATCATCATTATCATCCTAATCCTCCTCTTCATCTTCATCCTCATCGCCGCTTAAGAGATCATTGTTATACCATTCTATATCGTCTGAGTCGTAATCCTCGTCATAATCGTCATCCTCGTCAGAGTCTTCATCATCGGGAATATCTATCCGCGGTACTGAACTGAAGTCGATATATAAAGTAGATATGGGAATACATATTACATCAGGTTCTTGATAGGGTTCTTGTACTTCATACAGTGGAGTGGCGGTTGCTTCCCTTGCAAGTGTGGTCTCACTGTACGTACCCCTATGTGACACCAAGTGGACGACTTTCCATCCCTCACCAACCGACAGATCATTTATATAGAATATTTGGCTTGCCGTCTTGGCAAGAATAAATGGAAGGTCGTCGTACCAACTAGTATTCGTGTTGATGGATAAAAGCCCACAGTCATACTTTGTGCTACTGGGAACATCATGGTCGGTATTGTACCACTTACATATGAACAACACATCTGGCATGCCTTCCGCATATCTTAGTTCGACAACAGCTTGCAGAATCCCAAAATATGTGATGTCACCGGCCATTACCATCACTCCATTATTCTGAGTCTTTCTGATCTGGTCTCATTGATGACACACATACTTGACACCGTTTACGTCACACCGTGAATAATGGTGCAACGTATAGGCTTAGATGCTAAAATCTGTACCGCCCGGTTTTATTTTGGAGCACCTTTACTATGCAGATTGTGCATCTGCATAACAAAATATATGGAACATTAGTCAAATGCATGTGACGTAACAAGTCAGCTAAGGATTAATGTTTACCCATTTAGGGAAATGGTCAAGAAAAGACGCAATACGCTCCTTATCAGTCCCGTTTGGAGCTAGATCAGCAAACTGATCTTGGTGAATGTCTATATACCATTGTGCTTCGGTACAGTTCTCCATCACACACCAGTGAGCCGTAGCCATTTGTGCTCTCCTAAGGCCGACGGTCCTGACGCAACCGCTTGACTTCACGAGATCGGAAACAACTGAAATGTTCCACCGAGGTGCCTCTGGAATGATTTCATCACTTGCGTTAGGATCATCGAGATAGTTATTGATGTAAGTCACACACTTGTGCATGATGTTCCACTCTGCAATACACCCTCTGGGTAACGCTTGTTTCTGACATCTTTCTTGAATTCACCGAGCTGCCTATAAAATTGTATAGTTATATACTAGGGATATAGATAATTATAAACAATAAAAAATAATTCATACCTTTCAGTGGAAAACATCCAGGTATAATGTACAAGACTAGTGAGCAGGACTTGTTCGGGTAGGTGGATACAGAGATGGACCATGATGGTAAAGAAAGCTGGTGGAAATATCATCTCTAGTTTGCAGAGAATCATGACAATATCGCTCTGCATCTGGCAGACATCCGACTTCCTCAACTCTCGAGCGCATATCATCTTGAAGAATTTGGATAACTCTACTAGCGCGTCGGCGACGTGACTTCCCAAATATGACCGAATGACCACCGGAAGAACACGCTGAAGCATGACATGGCAGTCATGCGTCTTCAGTCTGTAGAACTTTTTATCAGAGACTTTGACCTTATTCTTTAGGCTTCCCGCATAACCTCTTAGATACTTAACAGCAACAATATAATCAAATACAACTCTCTGATCCCTAGGCCGAACTGTGTAATCAGCCTGAGGTAGCAACACTTTGTTTGACGACCCTTTCTTCGCCCAGAGCTTGCTGCGTATGCCCATCTTCTGTAGAGTTGCGCGAGATTTTTCATCATCCTTCGTCTTTCCATCAAGACTTAAAACAGTGCCGAAGACGTTGTCGCATACGTTTTTTTCGATGTGCATGACATCTAATGCATGTCTCACACTAGATGTAGTCTAGTAAGGCAGCTCCTAGAATATACTGACGTGAGTCCAACGGAGTCTCTTTTTAAGTGCCTGAAAATGTGGATGCAAACTCATTGAAACTTAATCAAAATTACAAACTCAGTACAACATCATGTATTAAGAGGCGTACCCGTTTGAAGTCGTTATGAGGATGTGTCGATTGAAGAGGGTATGAATGCTTAATGGTCACTTCGTAAACCTATCTTGTAGACATAATTGGTGGGGCAGTTCTGAACTCTTGCTTACCATTAAAAGCTGCCGGCTGTGTCCGATAGTGGTGATCTAAGGGTAGCCATCTACGCACGCCTTGGTACGACATTCTTCCATTATTATACACTGCATCAATATCGTCCAAACATATGGGACATGCCTTGTACCCTTTCATCTGAATGCCTCCCAACATTCCTAATCCTGGGAAGTCGCTTATGGTCCACATCACGGCTGCCCTCATGTTGAATGCCTCTTCACCGTATCGATCCTAAGTCGGCACCCCCGTCTCCCACAACATTTTAAGCTCCTCAATCATTGGCCTCATAAACACATTGAGACACTTTTCCGGAGACTTGGGGCCGGATACAAGCATCACTAGCATGTTAAACTCCTTCTTCATACACAACGATGGATGCAAATTATAAGGCATCATAATAACAAGCCAAGCGCTGTACGGCACGGCCGTAGTCCCATAAAGACTAAACCCGTCGAAAGCTAGAGCGAGGTGCACGTTTCTGAAGTCTGACGCAAATTGCGGATGTAACCTGAAAATGACAAGACAAAATTCAATACTAGAATATATAATAAATTATTAATTATTGTATATATACACAAATACAAACTGTAAACATATACTTCACCTGTAGAAATTCTTCCATGCTTCCCCATCCGCTGGGTGTCTTAGAAATTCAGGATCTTTTGATGTCCTTTCGCCATGCCACCGCATTTCTTTTGCAGTGAGTTTGGACATGTATAGACGCTACAACCTCGGTGCCAAAAGGAAGTACCGAACAATCTTTCGGGCAATCCGCTTACCACCGCTTGTATCATATTCTTCCCATCTAGACTCACTACAAACGGGACATTGATCTAGATGTGCACCCTCTTTGTAAAACAAGAAGCAACCGTAGTAACAAGAGTGGATCACCTCATAACCCATGCCAATCTTCTTCAAGGTCTTCTTTGTAGCTGCGTATGAGTTCGGGTATTTGTTTCTATCGGGTAACAGATAATTCATTTCCGCAACCCACTTGTTGAAGGCCATGTCCGTCATATTGCAACCCTGCTTCAACTGCAATGCTCTAAGCACAGAGCATAACGCAGTCACTTTACAACCCCCGTACAACGGAGTCATTGCTTTGTCCAATAGACGCTGATATAACATCATATTTTCTTTGACAACTGGATCCGCCTGAAATGCAATGTCAACACCAGGGGGATTGTACGATTCATGGAATGGAAAAGCATCTTGCATGAACGCCACAGTTAGGTTACTACAATGATCGACACTGTTACTCGAAGAGGCCGTGTATTGTTGTTTTTCTTACACTTCACCGTGTAAGTATAATAAGGTATACAATGGCATTATACTGTTACTTGTCAGGTGGGCGTATATGTCATCCAAGCTGAGCCGTTTGCCCATGTTGTAACACCGTTTGCAAGGACATGGATACAATCCCATCGCACTGTTGCCATTCTCTCGTACAAACGTGCAGAAATTCATTACCCCTACAATGAATTGCGTTGAACCTTTTGAGCATTTTATCCAAGATTTATCCATTTTCACTGCCATATAACATATATATTTTAAACAATAAATATATATTTTCAGCAATAAACATATATTTTCAAATATAGAAATTTACAAATCTATACTAAAATATTAGCATCCACTACTAATAATACGAACCAAGAGACAAATAATACGAACCAAGCATCAACAACTAATTTATACTAAAATAATATATTCAACAAAAAATATACATTTTCTACACAAATCTCAACGTATTTTAAACAATTAATATATATTCTCAAATCTAAAAATTTACAAATTTATACTAAAATATTTGTCTCCACTATCAAAAATACTAACCAACAGATCAAATAGGGGCAACAACTAACAATAAAATCATATATTCAACAACAAATATACATTTTCTACATAAATTTCAACATTTATATAAATACACAAATTACTTAAAATATAATATTAACAAGAGATAAACTAACTAAAGATCAAAAAAACCTTTAACGAGGAGAATGTTGTTGATTTACAATTTCAAATCGCCAAAATCCTCCAAAAATCAGGCCACAACCTTCAGATCCCGAAAATGGAGGAGCTGCGGCTACTTTATGTTTAAAAGAACCTAGGTGACGCAAGTATACATACTTACGTCGCCTAATAATAAGGTAATTCTTGGTGAACCACCACTTATATATAATGCTCATGATCAATTGATTTTATGCGACGTAAGTTATTTCTCACGTCGCCTAAATCATTCTTACACGACCAAAAAGATACCTAAGTCGCATAAGTTATTCTAAGCGACGAATGAAAAAATTACGTCGTCTAAGAAAATCTTAGAAGACGTATATATTTATACGTCGCCTAAGTACATATAGGGCGACGTAATATATTGACTACGTCGCCTAATCTACCGACTGGTGTAGTGGAAGAACATCTCGCCATATTATACTCCACTTATTTTATATCTTATCACTCAAATTAATTATTTTTTTTATTATTTTTTATATTACTATCAAATAAAACCTTATGTTTTTTTTATATAAGCAGTTCGGAAAGGGGGAGTCCCATCCGAGCCTTTTTTCATTTGGCGCTAAGTTCAGATTTCATACTGTCTTGAAAGTCCCCCCAAAAAATAGATAATTAATAGGAATTAGATAATAGGAACTATAAGGTCTTGAGCAACTAATTTATTGATATATAATGTATAGTTAGAGAATTTGAATCTTTAAAAACAAGGTGACCGCAATGGTAATTAACATTGGAAGAGCGGTGTGTCCGGTTAAAAGATTGTTGGTTTTCATATTAAAAACTTTACTCCTATGATTATTAAAAGTAAGTATTAGTACGGAGAAATAACTCTACCAAATGAGTAAATTTTGTATGCACGTACTAGTGTGAGAATCCGGACCCATACCCCGAGAGAAGAGAAAAGAGTCGTCCTCCGTTCTCGGTTTTATTTGAAAAACGTGTTTTGTAGAGTCGCCAGTTTGTTTTACGAGAAAACAAACAAAAGATCGTACGAAGGATAATTCAAAAACGAACTATCTTTCATACGTTTGAAACCAGAGATTTATTTTGAAAATTGACTTTGCTAGGGTTCGGGAACTACGTTACGAATTGGGAAGGTGTTAGGCACCCAATTCGCCCTTTCGGTCTCTTAATGGATCATGTATCTAATTCCTATTTTAGATATCTTGCAAGTAGTTCGAATGGTTTTCAGAATAGTCCTTTCCGGATAAATTCAGTTTAAAACAGTATTTTGAAATCAGACTCGAGCTTTGCGAGCGCCTACGTATTCATTCGTAGAATGAAATCAGAGTCTCGTAGTTCCTTTCTTTTGGAAACTGTTTTTGTATTTTTGTTTATTTTGAAAACGTGTCAAAACAGATTTTAGATTTCTTGTAAAACTTAGAAAGGATTTGTTTTGAAAGCAATGAACTTCTTTGCAAGTTATCTAATTTTCTGTATTAAAAGTGAAATTAAATGCAGTACTGAAATTAAGGATCTGGTAGAAAGTTATACCTGCTGCGCTTGAAGAAGATAGGAGGACTTTGCCTTGACTCCTTCTCTCTCTAGAACTTTCTCTCTCTAAAGCTTTCTCTCACTAGCCTTCTCTCTCAGAATTTCTCTAAAAATGACTTTCTAGAGACTTTGACAAAGCTCCTACTTTCCAAAAATACTATTCAATGTTGATGCCTCTAAAATGGGATCCCAAGGGTCCTATTTATAGCAACATTTGCGCCAAAAACGCTCCAAAAGAGGCCAACCGCAAGGGTAGCCGCATGGGCTGTGGCTGGGGCGTGCGACAGGGGTGTGCCAGCCGTACGGCTAGCAGGTAGCCGTACGGTTGGGCGTGCGGCTAGTGGGTGCGGTTAGGAGGTGCCAACCGTACGGTTGGCAGGTAGCCGTACGGTTGGGCGTGCGACAGGGGGGTGCGGCTGGCTCATAAAAAATGCGCAGGAGCGCTCGAAAAAAACCAAATTTTCTAACGGGGCGCTGCCCCGCACCCCGCGACCTGACCGGGCAGGTCGATCCCCATCCTAGTAAGCGAAGAGGCAACAAGGGTTATCTTAGACTCCCAAAGCGTCCAAAATTGGAGTCTTTCCTATCAGTCTTTCTGCATGTATGATGATTCACGATTAAATGCAGGATGCTTAAAGAAAATCAGTATTCGCACGAGAGTCGTGGATTGGGGTGTTCACAGACCCTCTCGTCCCGGGATTCTTGTCCGCAAGAATACTGGGATGATAAGAAGACAGCGATTCACGACTCTCGGTTGAAATACAAGATACTTAAATTAGAGTATACCTTTTCTGGCATGCGGATTCTTTTGTGCTTCAGGTGATGCAACCCAAAAATTGCCCCTTTCCTTTTGGCCGGGCGACACGACACATCAACCTTTTCTCCCATCTACCCTCAGTGATACATTACCCTCAGTGGCACACCACCCTCAGTGTGTAGGACTACACGAGGGGGCTTGGCATTTTTCCGAATCCAAATGATCGTGGTGAAAAATGAGTGTTCTTGAAGCTTTCCCATTTCTTAGGGAGAAGTGAGAGAATATTCTTGGTCTTGTGGTGTATCCCTTTGTGGGGTGTGGTGCTAAGAGAAATTTCCATCTTTGGAAATGTTAATCAGATTCCCTTCGTGGGGAATGTGTGAGGAATTCTAATTTTAGAAAAAAGATTCCCATCACGGGGAATGCGAAGACAAAGTTATTCCCTTCGTGGGGAATGCGCGGTAAAGGTTATTTCCCTTCATGGGGAAAGGGGATCGGAGAAAATTCCCATCGTGGGGAATGCGAAGAATTCTTATTTTGAAGAATCCGAAGAAAATTCCCTTCTTGGGGAATACGTGGAGTCGTTATTTCCCTTCTTGGGGAAAGGGGTTTCGGAGAAATTCCCATCGTGGGGAATGCGAAGAATTCCTATCTTTTCAGGAATTCAAAAAATTCCCTTCTTGGGGAACACGTGGAGTTGTTATTTCCCTTCTTGGGGAAAGGGGTTTCGGAGAAATTCCCATCGTGGGGAATGCGAAGAATTCCTATCTTTTCAGGAATTCGAAAAATTCCCTTCTTGGGGAACACGTGGAGTTGTTATTTCCCTTCTTGGGGAAAGGGGTTTCGGAGAAATTCCCATCGTGGGGAATGCGAGGAATTCCTATCTTTTCAGGAATTCGAAAAAAATTCCCTTCTTGGGGAACACGTGGAGTCGTTATTTCCCTTCTTGGGGAAAGGGGTTTCGGAGAAATTCCCATCGTGGGGAATGCGAAGAATTCCTATCTTTTCAGGAATTCGAAAAATTCCCTTCTTGGGGAACACGTGGAGTTGTTATTTCCCTTCTTGGGGAAAGGGGTTTCGGAGAAATTCCCATCGTGGGGAATGCGAAGAATTCCTATCTTTTCAGGAATTCGAAAAATTCCCTTCTTGGGGAACACGTGGAGTTGTTATTTCCCTTCTTGGGGAAAGGGGTTTCGGAGAAATTCCCATCGTGGGGAATGCGAGGAATTCCTATCTTTTCAGGAATTCGAAAAATTCCCTTCTACTGCCTTGTTGCCATGATTCTATTACTCAGATACTGCCTTGTTTGATTTTCCGAAAAAAGATATGTTAGAGAGATTTGCTTGCTAGGGGAAGTGCTTTTCATTTTCATTCTACCCTCAGCTTTGACCTTTATTGGGAATCGGACTTCTGAATCAACTTTTTTTTTTTTTTGTAGCAACTTTCGGACCGCTGTGCATGGATTTTTGGGATTTGGCATCTCTCTACCCTCAGTTTTCTTCTCTTTGGTCCTGGGGATGGAAATTCGTCTGGGATTCTCAATAGCCTTCAAGCTATCCTCTGATTTTTTTCACAGGGAAGATGCTGGTCCTGTATCGTTTTCTGTTTTTCGATACCCTTATTGCTCCCTCTTTTGATTATCCGGCCTTATATTTTTTTTTGGCTTTCGGATTTTTCTTGCCTTTTTATTTCTTGGCTTTTTTCCAAAACAGGAGCCTTACTCACCTAAGACGTAGCCCTCCGCCTTTTGGCACAGCTGTCACTCTTAGTGTGGCTCTCCCTGTCGATTTTCTTCATTTCTATTTATCTCACTTTTTCCTCTCTTGGACCAACGGGATTTTTCCCTTTTCTACTCTTTCAATTTTTTCTGTTACCCGATTCCTCTTTTACACCTTCCCCTGTTTATCAATCAGATTCGAGCCTTCCAGATAATAGATCCATCCTTTTGAATTTCAGTTCCTCCACAGATTTTTGGGCGTCAAGCTTTGGGTTTCGATCAGCCATCTCGTGTGTGTATGAGTCTTGGTCCTCTTGTGTCTTGGGAAGAGTTTATTCAGAGTCTGTTCCCACCCTTTTTTTTTTTTTTTTGGGAAACTGGTCAAAAAAATGAGGGTAGCCGCATGGGGTAACCGCAGGGTGTGCGGCTAGGGTGTGCGGTTGGGGGTAGCCGCACGAGGTAGCCGCAGGGTTAGCCGCAGGGTTAGCCGCAGGGTCTGACCCCCCAGCCGTACGGCTGGCAGCCAACCGCACGGTTGGGGGCTAGCCGTACGGTTGGCTAGCCTGCGGCTGGCCTTGAAATCCTATAAATAGGCCATTGTTTGACTCATTTCTTACCACTTCTTCTTGCAATCTCTCTCTCTAGCATACAAATATCTGTTTTTCAAAAAACATTTTGTGAATATTTTACGTGAGCGATGGCATTTGCGAGACTACTTTCGATCTTTGTGTACATGATGATGGGAGGCCCACTAGAGGGAGGGGAGGCGCCGGAGCTACTCCCGGGGGACGAGGTGGAGTCGATCACCGCGATGATGGACGGGCGCCTGATCTGCGCACCACATCATGATGACTGGGAGAGTGTGGCCTGGGAGGGGCCACTGGGGGCAGACGGATCGCTACAGCGGGCGATGTACCGGGACGTGCCCTTGATCTCGCCGGGAGAGGGGCGAGAGTGGCTGCTGATGGAGCCTACGGCACACGAGATCCGCCGCCGGACTAGGGTATGCTCTAATTCTAGTATTGAATTATGTGATTTTGAAAGAATGCAATGAAGAGATATGCATGAAATGTGATAGATTTAATAATTACTTGCCATAATAGATATATACTCAACATTATTTATTTTTTTGAAAAAAGTTTGTTAGTGAGCCTTATAAAAATCGGTGATGTAACAGAGGATCGGACGTTGCCGTGGCATCACGCGCGCCGCGCCTGAGCTTCGAGATCAGCTTCCGCCGCTGGTGAGAGCATATTTGAGTGCGACCCCATTCGGACGATTTATCGAGGTGCTGCCAGGCGGAGAGTTCCAGCGATCAGTGAGCCTTCCGACGGTGTTAGGGGAGAGATGGTGGGACACGACGCATACATTCCAATGGAGTTGGGGGGAGATGACGTTGACACCGGAGGATGTGTTCGTGCTGACAGGGCTGCCTTTCGGGGGGGAGGCTCTGGTGCCTAATCCCCGCGTACGCATTACCCTAGATGGTATGGGAGCGGCACTAGGGTGGAGGCCTAGCAGGATTGTGGCGGATGGGATACCCCACACGGCGATGGTGCAGCATATCGAGGCCGAGAGTGGGAGGTTTGGCGATGGTCCGATGACACGCCAGGAGGTGCGGCAGTTATCCCGATGCTTTCTGTTGCTCGTGCTGCATGACTTCTTCTATGCGCGGGGCGGCGACAACCTACGGTTATGGTGGCTGCCTTATCTGCGGTTCTTCGACCAGTTGTACACTTTTGCCTGGGGAGGATACGTACTGGCGGTGCTGTATGAGTCGATGGACCTGGTGTGCCGTCACATGGAGCTGAACCACCGCGGGTTGGTCACGCTTTGGGAGGTAAGTAATAATTTAAACTCTCACTGTATTTGGAAAAAACTCGTGATTTATTAAAAGAATGCCGGTTCTATAATTTTAACAAGTATGATGATTTGTGACAGATGTGGTTTATTGCGCATACCCACCAGGGTATTGGTCAGATTCATCTGCACCCGACTTTCGCAGATGAGTTCCCGCTTTTCCGACGATACTACAGCGGGAACATAGTTGGGGTGTATCGGTATCTGACCCCGGACGTCAGTGCGGGCGACGTTTCTGGGCTACAGCTTGACCAGGTATGAAATTAAATTATTTGAAATTTAAATTATTTCTGAAAAAGAACAGTTAAGTTATTCCTGGTGTATGTGTGACGTGGCAGGTTCAGTGGAGCCCATGGCCGGCATACGTGACGCAGCAGTGGGGGTATGCGGATGCGTTGGCTGCGGCACGTTCGAGGCGTTTATTCGTGCATGAGTATGGCGCTGTGTTCTACCTGGGGGAGCGCGTGGTGCGGCAGCATACTCCTGGGTTGGGATTCCGGGTCCCGGCCTGGCCGCCAGTGGCGATGAGGCGACCAGTCATGCTGACTGCGGATGAGAGGGCTCTGTTTCTGGGAGGCGTCCCGATGGAGGGGCTGTTGGTGGAAGGGGAGTACGGGACGTTTGCGCACCGGTACCTGATGAGGGAGATGAAGGGGGTGCGAGGCAGGGTGATATATGCGAGGTATGCGGCCCTCGGGGGAGATCCGATGTATATCCGGGGGCAGTTGTACATCTCGCAGCGGGTCCCACAGCAGCCTGCACCGGCGCCGAACCGGAGGGCCAAGGGGATTGCGGATTCAGATAATGAGGATCCGCATGGGGAGAGGGACGTGGAGCCGCCGCAGGTGGAGGAGGAGGATGACGAGGGTTCGGAGGAGGTTCCGTTGGGAGGAGGCAACGGTGGGGCACCCCCAGTAGGGCCTGGCGGGGGAGTAGGGGAGGAGCTGACTGCCACGGTTTCGCCTGGACGAGGTAGGGCGAGTAGGGGCGGGAGGAGTCCGGTCGGAGGGCGGAGTCCTGTGTCGAGGCCGCCTATCTCACCGGCCATGGGGAGGACACCGCAGTTGTCGTCGGAGGATATACGGCAGATGCTGGAGTCGGCGCAGACACCCGGGGGACGCGGGTCGATGTCGGGATCATCACCCGTGTATGGGGCGGGCGACATGGATTGGGTTCATCATGTGTCCTTCTCGCCGTTGCTGCGCACGCCTGTCGGGTCGCCAGGTGCCGGGTCGGTGGGATTGAGGCCGTACTCTCTGTCGACCCCATCATCAGGTGCGGCCCGTGGGATAGTCTTCCGGGAGCTAGGAGAGAGGGAGGCGCAGTTAGGGGCGGAAGCAGGCATAGGCCAGACTCCGGTGGGTGAAGGTGGCGACAAAGGGAAAGGGAAGGCGGTGGCGCCCGAGTCGGAGACGGGAGAGGACACCGGGGAGGACATACCCCCGGTAGGCGGCGCTGGCGGAGCTGGTCCATCACAGGCTCCGGAGGGTGGGGCGTTGGCGTCGTACTCGATCCCGGAGTACCCTCGGGATATCCCTTACTTGGATTTCGGTCTACCCAAGCAATACCGGATCCCTGACATACCTGAGGGCGATGAGCGGATGGGGGCCTTCGCACACGTCTCGGGCGAGGAGGTAAGATTTCTTTTTTAAACAGTTGAGTATACGTGTTGAATTATGAATGCTACTGATTGGTAATTTTGGTTTTGGCAGAGAGGTTCGTTCCTTCTTCGCGAGGTAGCTGAGTTACTGAGGAGCTACTTCAACATGTACGGACTGCTGACGTTTGCGGCTCCTTTCCCGGTGGAGTACATGGGGCGGTACAGCAGACGCTTGGCGGGCGATACGACTGCTACCTACCATCCGTCACGTTTGCGGTCCCGATCGGCGGTTCCTTCTCAGTCGGTCCAGCAGTCGAGGCGCACCTCCCGGCTTGCTCCTTCTCATCAGGGCGCAGGTCGCACGGTTTCAGAGAGTCCAGCGGAGGGTGCTGGAGAGACAGAAGCGAAGCGCCCGCGGACGATGGATCCTCCCCCTTCTCCTCAGCGTTGATGGTTCTGATGGCTCGGCGTTTTGTTTTGCTTGAGAGAAACATTTTAAATTAAGTAGTTAACTTAGGCGTATTTTATTTTTAGAAAAAACTTATTTTAATTTAGTGGTTAATTTAAATATGTTTATTTGTTAAGAAAAAAGTTGGTTTATCGATGTGTTCGGTTTTAATTTATGAATAAAATATTTATGGTTGTTTTGAAAATACGTTTGTGTGTGATGTGATGTTATTTGTGAGTTCAATTGAAAAGTAATTATGTGGTGGCGAAATTATTACCTTTTTAATTATACAAGAGTTAACGGCACGCGTTGAAAGAATGCGATTAAGTGAAATTGCGAAAAATGGTTAAGTACATATGTTGGCAAGTAATTATCAAATCTATATGCATGCTATGATGGATCGTTCTTCCTGAACAAGGTCTGGCAATATTCGTATCACGATGTATTGTAAAGAAGATTTGAAAAATGGAAGATTTTAACCAAAGGGGGGAGCCAACCGCACGCCCCACCCGCACGGGGTAGCCGTACGGTTGGGAGCCAGCCGCACGGTTGGCCAGCCAACCGTACGGTTGGGGCCCAACCGTGCGGTTGGCATGTTCAGTTATACTATAAATAGAGCGCGAATTTGTCCTTTTTTCCATCATCAAAGTCACTATTCACCCTATAGCTTCTTCTTTCTTTATTACCATGTCTACCTTTCATACCCATGCTTCTTTCTCCCTTTTGTCTGATTTCGTGTCCATGGCTGAGGCCGACTGTGGTCTTAACTGGGGCGATCTGAGCCACCTCCATCGCTGGTGTTCTCATGACATCAACTTTTCTTTTTTGCTTGGTATTGCTGAGTTCTGGGATCTTGAGGACCACTGTTTCCGCATCGGTTTAGACGAGTTGTGTCCGACGATTGAGGAGTTCACACTACTGATGCGGCAGGATGTTTCATGGCCACTGGCCTCCTTGCGAGATGCTAGGAGTCCTCGTGTTATGCTGGCGGAGTTTCTGGGTCTGCGGGAGAGTGAGTGCCGGCCTATGATAGTCGACGGTCGACTCCATCTGCGTCACTTGGCAGACTTTTTCCTTCATCATGGCGACGACCCGGCTTATTATTCAGGTCGGACTTCTACTTGTATGATTTTTGCTTTTTCTCAGATGCTCTTGGTTACCGATGATGCTATTTTGGTAGACCCTCTGATTATCCGAGTTGTATCTGAGGCTAGACGCGGCCATTTGGTGACTCCCATCTTACTGGCGGAGACACTGAATGGTTTGGATGCCGTGGTTCAGTCTCGACTTAGTCATTTTCGAGGTAGCCCATATCTACTGTACATGTGGGTTACTGAGAGGTTTCGGTATCTGGAGACTCGGCTTCCCTGGGATTCTCGGCACTTTTTCCAGCGTCCTGATTACGCCCAGATTCATCGTCTGTCATCATATGATTGGGCTGTTCGTTTTTCTGAGTCCTCTTCTTCGATTCGTTGGGAGGTTCCATGGTGGCGTATGGGGACCATGATCATGAGTATGGGTGGGCAGAACTACCTTCGGTTTCGTGGTTTGAGAGAGACATCATTCTACATCCCCGGACGGCTGACGAGGCAGTTCGGTGTTCCCCTGAGTATACCCTTCCCGCTGAGAGACTTTTCTTCGATCGCTCTTCCTGTTACCCCGAGACTAGAGACGACCCTACGAGGTCTTTGGTCTACCCGCTTTGTTCGGCGATTTCATGGAGGAGAGGTTGGCATTACCCAGGTGACCCGTTCTGATATCGTGCTACATATTTGGCGTCGTGTTCGGCAGACCATTGAGCATGAGCCTATGATGATGAGGTGGTTTCGGTTTGCAGATTCGCCGGTGACTGATGAGACAGTGCTTGCTTCGTATCAGACCATGGATCGAGAGAGGATCTTATATTCTGCTGATGATGGTTAGGTTAGGTGTGGTAGGCAGCTTCTTTATGAAAGCTTTCTGGGATTAGGTAGGTAAAATATATGTAAGAACTGATGTAGGAAAGACTTTTTGATGTATGGAAAATCTCTTTCTGCCTTTCTTCTTGCGTCCAAATGAATGAATATTATTACAATGAATAGACCGGGCCTGATATTCAGGTTGCCTACGTTTCCCCGTTTTTTCTTTGCTTTTTTTTTTTTTTTTTTTTTGGGCTCAGGTCTTCGTAGTTCATGGATACAATTTTTTACTGATAGTATTTTTTCAATCGGTCGAGGTTGACTGGTAAGTTTAACTCTTGGCCATCAATGTCGGTAAGGAGAACGGCAACCCCGGATAGGATTTTAGTAACAATATAAGGGCCTGTCCATTTTGGCGAGAATTTTCCTCTTGGGTCTCGGGCTGGTTCACGAATTTCTTTGAGGACTAAGTCTCCAAGTATGATGCTTCTGTCTCGGATTTTTTTATTAAAGGCTTTGGCAACACGTTTTTGATACCCTTGATGTTGATATGAAGCCCTCAATCGGTTTTCATCAATCATTGCCAACTCTTCATACCGAGCCTTTACCCAATCACTCTCAGTGACTTGATTTTCCAGGATAACCCGTAACGAAGGTATTTCCGTTTCCACTGGTAAAACTGCTTCCATGCCATATGTAAGTGAAAAAGGCGTTGATCCCGTAGAAACTCTCTCAGTAGTTCGATATCCCCAAAGTGCGTACGGGAGCTTTTCGGGCCAATCTCTACCGGATTTAACCATTTTGCTAATGATATTCTTCAAATTCTTATTAGCAGCTTCTACGGCCCCATTAGTTTGTGGGCAGTATGGTGAGGATTTGTGGCGTTTTATTCCATATTCTTCCATGATTTCGTTGGCTGCGCCTTCAAAATGCGTACCATTATCGGATATTATCTCATGCGGTACCCCGTATCGGCATATGATGTTGTGTCGGATGAATCGTGCCACCTTTCGGGCATTCAAATCCTTGTAAGACTCGGCCTCAACCCATTTGGTGAAATAGTCGATAGCTACTAGGATGTATTCATGCCCATTACTTCCTTTTGGCGAGATCTTACCGATTATGTCAATACCCCAGATGGAAAACGGCCAAGGAGATGTCATAGGGTATAATTCTTTTGGAGGGAGCTTCTGTGCCTTGGCGTATATTTGACATTGGTGACACCCTTTGACGTATTCAAAACAATCTTTTTGCATCGTTAACCAGTAATACCCTTGACGAACTATCTTTCGTGCCAATGTATGACCGCTCATATGTGGGCCACACTCTCCACTGTGGATTTGTTCCATCATTGCTCGGGATTTTTCTTCATCGAGGCATTGAAGGTGTATACCGTCATCATTTCTTCGGTATAGTTTTCCGGCACAAATGATAAACCGGGATGCGAGGCGGCGAAGCGTGACCCGAGTGGTTTTGTCAGTATGTGATGGGTATTCATTATGCTTGAGTAATTGCCAGATATCGTAGTACCAAACCTTCTGATCGATCGCATTTCCACGTTCAACATCGAGTGATAGGCAAAATACCGGATTTATTCGCCTTTGAATCTGAATCTGAATTTCTTCTTTCTCCCCCGGAATTTCAATCATCGAGGCCAGAGTAGCTAAGGCATCAGCAAAATTGTTCTGTGTTCTCGGGATGTAGAAGAATTCAATGCAGACAAATTTCTCAGAAGTTTCTTCGAGTTGGGTTAAGAAGGGCACAAGTTTTTCTTCTTTGATCTTCCATTTTTTCAAGATCTGATGAATAATGAGAGCGGAATCCCCAAACACTTGAATTTTACGAACCCCTTTCTGCAAAGCAATTTCTAACCCGACAATACAAGCTTCGTATTCCGCGATATTGTTGGTACAGGGAAATTCTAATCGAAAAGACATAGGTGCATGTGTCTGATCTGGCGAAATTAACAAGATCCCAATTCCATTCCCATTCCGATTACAAGCCCCATCAAAATACATTTTCCATTCATCGTCTTTGGTAATCTCCATGATACTTTCATCGGGAAATTCGAAGTCCTGTAGCTCGGCATCAATGATTGGATTGCCTGCTAAGTGATCTGCTATGACTTGCCCTTTGACGGCCTTTTGAGTGACATAAGAAATGTCGAATTCTGAAAGCAGGAACATCCATTTAGCCATTCGATTAGTCAACATCGGCTTTTCGAACAAGTACCGCAAGGGATCTAGACGAGAGATCAAGATCACGGAAAATACCAACATATAATGTCGCAACTTCTGGGTAGCCCAAACTAACGCAGCGCATGATTTCTCTAAAGCTGTATAATTCTGTTCTCCCGGAGAAAGCTTTTTACTGAGGTAATATATTGCCTGCTCAGTTCTTGTTTTCAACAAATGTTGTGCCAACATTGCTCCAACTGAGGAGTCATTGACCGACATGTATAGTATCAATGGAATGCCTACTTGGGGAGGTGCTAAGAATGGCGGATTAGACAAATATTGCTTGATCTTATCGAATGCTTCCTGGCATTGCTCATTCCACTGCCCATCCGAACTCTTTTGGAGTAGCTTAAAAATTGGTTCACATGTTCGAGTCAATTGTGAAATAAATCTGCTGATGAACTGTAACCTCCCGAGGAAACCCCGAATTTCCCTTTCAGTTTTAGGAGTTGGCATTGCTTGAATAGCCTTAACTTTTGCCGGATTAACCTCGATTCCCTTTCTACTGACTATATACCCCAGCATCTTGCCTTTGGTGACCCCGAATACACATTTCTGAGGATTCAAACGCATCTGGAATTGCATAAGCCGTTCAAAGAAGATACGAAGAGTTTCCACATGACTTGCCCGGTCTAATGATTTGATGATCATGTCGTCGACATACACTTCTACTTCCTTATGAATCAGATCATGAAATAGAGTAGTTGCGGCTCTCTGATATGTGGCCCCGGCATTTTTCAACCCAAATGGCATGACGGTGTAGCAATAAGTACCCCATGGTGTGATAAAGGCCGTCTTTTCCTGATGATCAGGATGCATTTTGATTTGATTATACCCGGCGAACCCATCGACGAATGATTTTAAAGCATGATTTGCAGTGTTGTCGACAATGAAATCAATGTTTGGCAGTGGAAAATCATCTTTTGGACATGCATCATTTAAATTGCGATAATCAACACAAACCCGTACTTTGCCATTGGCTTTTGGTACCGGTACTATATTGGCCAACCAAGTAGGGTATTCAACAACCCGTATGAATCCGACATCCAATTGCTTTGTGACTTCTTCCTTTACCTTGAGTGACCACTCAGGTACTAGTTTTCTTAACTTTTGCTTGACAGGTTTGCATTCGGGTTTAGTGTGTATTTCATGCATCACAATAGTGGCATCTAAACCCGGCATATCAGCATATGACCAAGCGAAAACATTAACAAACTCTTTCAACAAACTTTCTAAGTCTGTTTTTTCATCATGGCTTAATTCGGCCCCAATTTTTATTTCTTTTATATCATCGGTTGTTCCCAAATTTATTGTGACCGTGTCTCCTTCAATGGGTTGTATTCGCTGCTCATCATTCAAATTTTCATTCATAATTTCAACATCACAAGAATCAAAGTAAGGGAAAAGATTGGCAGTTTTATTGATAGAAACATCACTTTGCACAGATAGCATACATTCTAAATTTCGTACATTTCTATCAATATTTCTCTCTCTCTGCTCATTTTTTCTTTCGATAGGGCGTATAAGATGCACAGGATCCCCAAGGTAATCTTCCTCAATTGCCATGACCTCAAACATATTACCCAGCATATCTTCCTCTTCCAGTGGCTCGACAGGTGGCCGGGTAATCTTTAACCGAGATGAGAAGGTGTGAGTAAATCCTTCACTGATATATAAGTCTTCTTCATAGAAAATTTCTAATCCCGGTTGTCTTTTCCCTTCTTCATTTACCCATGGTTCCTGAAACCCGCAGTAAGGAAAGTCTTCACCCTCTTTTATGAACCATCCGTTTAATGAACTATCGGCAGATACGGCACTTTTCATTCGGCTAATATCTCCCACATATCCCAACCCGGCAAGAGGACTCGGTTGTTGGAATGGTTCGATCATTTGGGCAATGCCGGCTTGATATTTTCCCAAACCAATCCCCGGTAAAAATTCCATTTTCCTCATCATCTTTATCACTTGCGTATTCATTGTTGACATATCATCAGGGGGCAGATAATTCACAGTCTGCATGGTAAGAGTTTGCACGTTTGGCTCATACGAAAATCCCCCGAGTTGGACATCTTGGCTTCCGATTCCCAATACTGGCGAGTTTTTTGGGACTATTGTCCTTTCAGGATCTCCCTTGATGATGATGATATCCCCGTTGAAGGGTATTTTCATTTTTTGATGAAGGGAAGAAGGCAGTGCGCCAACCTCATGCAACCAAACTCGTCCCAACAACAAATTAAAGCTCGAAGGGATATCTATGACTTGAAACTCAGTGGTGAATGAAGCCGGTCCTATTTACATACTCAGCATGACGGAACCTAATACCTCCCTCTTGGTATTGTCGTATGCTCGTACTGTGACTGGTGATTCTTCCATGGCAGTTAAATCAATACCCAAACGAATAGCAGTTTTCAACGGGCATACGTTAATTGTAGAACCGTTATCCACAAGCACGTACGGTATAGACATTCCATAAGCAACAACGGTGATATGTAGAGCTTGGTTATGATCCCGACCCAGTGGTGATAAATCTTCATCAGAAAACCCAAGAACTTGTTTTTGTACCCCCATTGAAGCGATCATCGCTGTTAACTCATTTGGGGTGGCTTCAAGAGGAACAACCGATTCATCTAACATTCTCATTAGTGCCATACGATGTGGCTTGGATGCTACCAGGAGTCCCCAGATTGAAATTTGGGCTTGTGTTTTCTTTAACTGTTCAATAACACGCCCTTCTTCCGGGTCTTTTGCAGGTTCGTTGGGAAGAGCGACATCAATAGGTTGCTTGGTATTTGGCGGTTGGTACACTCTCCCAGAACGGGTCAATTGTTGGACCCATGTCGCGACTGGATCACTTGCCCCTTCAGGTGTTTCAACTGGAGTTGGAGGTGACCTTTCATTGACTTGCGAAACTGTGTTCCAGTCGAAGGTGATCATGTTTATCTGTGAGCAATTCTTTCTTGGATGGGTGTCCTTTTTTATTGTTTTTCCTTGGTTATACCCGAGCCCCTGTCGCCTCGGGTTGCCTTTAAACTGTGGAAAGTGGGCGATCCCTTGATTCTGTTTACCGAGCCCAAAACCTGGTATGAACTGCATTTGTTTCATCCAGCCCATAACTTTTGGGCTAACTATCTCTTGTGACTGCATAGTGCATGTTTCATCAACGGATAACCCCAACAATGTTTCATCCTCGACTTCTTCAACGGATTTCTGGGACCTTGGTGGAGTATATTGAATAACTGTGGGCGAAGGCTTTGGACAGCTGAATTTCCAAACTTCAACATTTTCCATATTCTCGGCGGGTTTAATCAAGAGTACAGGATCTGGTAAATCTGAATCCTCCTCGATAGCATTGATCCGATGATTAGGAAGGGGATTCCTTGCAACATTCGGGGCTGACGGGTCAGGAATCCTTTTGCTATCAATTAAGTTCTGGATAGCATGCCGCAGGGCCATACAACTATCGGTAGTGTGTCCGAAACCTTGGTGATATTCGCAATGTTCATTCATGTTCCAATGAGGTGGTATCTGTTGTGGTAATGGTCTCGGATTCATGGGATACATAATCCCGGCTTCTTTCAGTTGTTCAAAAACCTTTCCCAACGGTCCCGGTAATTGCAAAAAATGTCTATCTCGTGAGCGATTCTGATCAAATGTCCTGAAATTATTGTTGTTGTTGTTACGATATCCCAAATCCCCAATGTTTTTCGCAGAGTTTTGACCAAAGGGGTTGCCGGGATACCCCCGACCGTAGGACCCAGAAGACGTGACTTGATTGATGGCAGACGTGGAAGTCTTCTTGTACTGTGAAGCGGATTTTTTGATTGCAGCCTGCTTGGCTAATTCCTCCTCAATTTCGTTGCCTACGTGGAGTAGGGCTTTGAACCTGCCAAAGAACTGGTGTCCCATTTGGGTCCGAATATCTGGTTTCAAATTCTTCACAATCATTCCGAGTTGTTCCTCTTCATCTAGGCGCTCCACCATTTGGGCGGCCAGTTCCCTCCATCTTGTTACAAACTCACTAATACTCTCATTCTCCTTCTGCTTAGCCATCTCTAGATGTTTCCTTGTAACTTTAAGTTCCTCATTAGTTTTGTACTGTGACACAAACTCTTGGACAATGGCGGACCATGATCTAACACGATGCTTTTCAAGGTTCAAAAACCAACTCTGGGCCGGTCCTGCCAAAGTGAGGTGAAAGGAATTGGCTAATTCAGCCTTACCGAGATCATAAATTCTCATTGAACGGACATAAGATTTCAGATGGAGTTCTGGTGGTGTAGTGCCTGTAAACTTTAGGATGGAGGGCATCTTAAAACCCACGGGATAATGAGCCTCAGGGTATAAGTTGTAGCTTTGCATCTGGGTCAAATCGTTCGAACTCTCAGCTACTTTTTGGGTAAGTGCTTTCAACTGCTCCTTAAGCTCAGACAAGTCTCTATCCCCCCGGTGAGTTTCTATTGGCGTGGGGCCCTCCCCTTGGATACTCATGGGCCTTCTCATTGGGTCATAATACGGATCATGGTATGGTTCATGGATCGGTTGCATCTGTGGAGGGGCTTGATTGGTCAGGTCCTGTTGTAACCAATTGCCGACCGGATCAGGCATGGGTTTGGGTTGGTTCAACTGTTCATATGGCGGTGGTACTTCGGTATGAACTGAGAGTGGCGGTGGTGGTGGTAGAATAACCGGAGTTTCTCTTGGTGATTCTGTCATGCGCCCTTTAGCCAACTCGTCCAACTTGGCACGAGTATTTTTATTGTCACTTAATAACATGGTCATGCTTTGATTCAAGTTCATCAACATTCGATACATATCTTCGAGATTCGGTAACGGAGCATTCATGTTTCCGCTTGAACTGGCTAGGTTTGGATCAACATTCAAAGATGGAGTATGATGTAGCGGCTGACCCCCAACAGTATTATTCTGCGGCATTCCCGGGTTTGGGTATAAAGGACCGGGCGGCGGATCCGCTGCATTGTTCAATTGGTTGTTCACATTCCGGTTCGGGGTATTCTGATCCATGTTTTCAGAGGAATCTGGTCTGACAAGTCTCCCGGTGCTATCTCTTCCAGCCCACACAGAGGCCAGGATGAATATCTGCTGCGGCGGAAAAAAGGACAAATTCGATCGCGCGCATTCCCCCGGAAAATAACAACAATATATCATTTAGAAATTGCCGGACCTTATCCAGAAATACATCGATCGGGACGAAAATAAACACACAAAAGTTTTCTTTAGGTGAGATCGAAAACAGACCAACGGCAACAACTTGAGAGTCCCGTATAGCAGTAGGGTAGGAATAGAATTCCATGGGTTCCCTGACCGTTTATAGTTTTGGGAAATCATTTTGAAAAGAGTTTTTCGAAAAATCATTTGAAAAATATGGGAAGGTCTCTCCTCATGAGTTGCTTTGTTCATGGAATCAGGGCTTCCGCTCACTAGATTCTCACGACTGTTGGTCATTAAAACCATGCAGAAAATCTTTGTGTTCTAAGCTGACTCCCCTATATGCAAGCGTGGTTGAAGAGGGTAAGGTTTGCGCCAAAAACGCTCCAAAAGAGGCCAACCGCAGGGGTAGCCGCATGGGGTGCGGCTGGGGCGTGCGACAGGGGTGTGCCAGCCGTACGGCTAGCAGGTAGCCGTACGGTTGGGCGTGCGGCTAGTGGGTGCGGTTAGGAGGTGCCAACCGTACGGTTGGCAGGTAGCCGTACGGTTGGGCATGCGACAGGGGGGTGCGGCTGGCTCATAAAAAATGCGCAGGAGCGCTCGGAAAAAACCAAATTTTCTAACGGGGCGCTGCCCTGCACCCCGCGACCTGACCGAGCAGGTCGATCCCTGTCCTAGTAAGCGAAGAGGCAACAAGGGTTATCTTAGACTCCCAAAGCGTCCAAAATTGGAGTCTTTTCTATCAGTCTTTCTGCATGTATGATGATTCACGATTAAATGCAGGATGCTTAAAGAAAATCAGTATTCGCACGAGAGTCGTGGATTGGGGTGTTCACAACTAGCCAACTTTTAATACATACTTATACATATGCAACTCGCATATAAACATATATTTAAGAGATAAAAAATAAGGGTGAAGATATATACACCCCTCAAAACATTTAGTAACACACTCACTTTTATCCGGTCTTTTTTACAACCAAAAAAGGTACATGTTCTTCGGTTCTTGAGGGTTGAGTATAAGCTTACAAACTCGGTCCTTGACAACCGAGTAAGTTATTGTCAAGTTTATACTCAATACTCAAGAATTAAGTAACATGCACCTTACTCAGTTGTTAAGGACCGAATGAAAAATAAGAATGTTACCACAATGCACCTTACTCAGTGTGCGGTGTATATATCACCACCCAAAAATAAAAAAGTTGAAGTAGGTCAAAGTTAAAGTCTCAATCTTACCCTTACTTTATCAAGGGTTCCAAATTTTAAAAAAAAAAAAAATTTAAAAAAAGTAGGTCAAAGTTAAAGTTCAATTTACCCTTACTTTAACCCGAAAAAATTCCAAGCATCGATCATAGAATATAATTTTCTACTTGAGAAAGGTCTTGCACTCAGCCGAAACCACAGGCACTTGGGCGTTGTTCCGAACTTAAAAGATACAAACTTGGCTGTGTGAGTGTGTGTAGAAATATACTTAAATTTGTTGGGATCGAAAGAAAAAGGTTATGACAACTACGTCACCTATCTATAGTGTTTTGCTAGATCCATGGGAAGCAGTAAGAAATATGCGAGACCCTAGCTAGGTACTAGTGCACATCTATTATTTTACTATATAGTATTATAGAGGAAGCAGAAATATTATTATGTATATAAATATTTAATACATATATTTATTGTGTTAGAATTAACTTTTACTTTGATTTACGTATAATTATTTTTACCTACCTCTACATATCCCTTTATATTTAGGGAGCTACTATTGACACACTCCACTTTACTCTCTAACACTCTATTTCTCTTAAACACTCCACAAGTACATTTTATATCTTCTTAACACTCCCAACACT
Organism: Lonicera japonica; assembly: GCA_021464415.1. Classification (NCBI taxonomy): domain Eukaryota; kingdom Viridiplantae; phylum Streptophyta; class Magnoliopsida; order Dipsacales; family Caprifoliaceae; genus Lonicera; species Lonicera japonica. Next base: position 44,030 of record JAKCWG010000043.1, read on the forward strand.
CAATTTTTAATCTTAAGATTAATTAATTCAAATCTAAAAAATACTACACTCCACTCAACTCTCACCACTCCACTTTCTTTCTTTATGCAATTCAAAAAAACAAATCACACCACCCACCCTTCAAATCTCATCTTCAATCTTCTTCTTCTAATTCTTTCCCAATCTAGTCGTTTCCTCTCAAACTTTTTCGTTATTAGTTAAAAAGAAAGTTTCACCATGTGTTATTGATAAGAATATATTAGTTCTAGTTTTTAAGAAGAAACAAGCAAGAGTTTTTGGTTTGGCTGGTGCACACGCTACGTCAAAACAAGTTCTGCCATGAATGAAGGTTTACTCGGTTTCTAGGAATCGAGTGTTCTTCATCATACTCGGCCCAAAGAAACTGAGTAAAACACAAGTCACTCGGTCCTAAGGAACCGAGTGGAATTGGAAAAATGACCCAAAACCTAACTCGGTTCCTTAGGACCGAGCAACATGTATTTTACTCGGTTCCTTTGAGCCGAATATGATGAACAACATTCGGTTCCTAAGAACCGAGTAAACATTCTTCGTGGTTTTTTTCTGTTTTTATTTTTATTTTTTGCGTTTATTTGTATTCAATAATCTATAAATGAAAGGAAATGTAAATGAACAATAAAAATATAAATATCCTATTTCTTTTGGAGAAGGAAGATGATTTAAATGGTGGTGGTGGTGGTGGTGGTGGTGAAGAGGATGATGAAGAAGAAGAAGGAGGAGGAGGAGAAGAAGAAAAGAGATTTTAATTAATGGATATATAATTAATTTGGGTTTAAATGATGAGTTTAATGTTTTAATCATTAATTAAAAATAAAAAAGTGGTCTGTGTCAATAGAATAATCAAACTTTTTTTGAGGGAGTGTTAGTGAGTGAATTGGTGTGTGTCAATAGCAGCCCCCTGTATTTATGAAGATATAGAAAGATAAAGTAAGTTGTATACTCCTTCCATCTTAAAATAAACATATTTAAATTAAATTTGGTACATCGATTTGATAAGTTTCTTTTAAGTAACATTCTTAAAATTGAATATGTATTCTTACAATTTTAATTACATTGTTGATAATTCTCTTAATTTTTTTTATTTTTATTTTTTGTGAAAATATAGCTACTTGAAGTTGACTATTTAATAAAAAAATCACTTATTTATTATTTGTAATTAATCATTTTATGTAACACGTCCACGCATCGCGTGGGTCATCACATGTCCATATATAAAATGTTCAGTTCAGGTGGTTAAAAATGTGTATATTCACACTTGTCGATTAGATTAAAGCATAGCCCATTTCAATAAAATATATAGATAAATAAGTCGCTAAATGACGAGGTGGCAACTTATGTAATTTTCGCACTTAGGTGATTGAACTTTTTTCGCGGTAATGGAATTTTTAATTGCTGTCTACTCTATTGAGCCCATCTATTACCTTGCATTTAAATCACTTAACGGAAAATAAAATATATTTACACAAATCACCCTCAACTTTGTAATTTTAAATTTTATTTATTTACGCAAACCATCCTTTTTACTGTAACCCTTCAATTTATTCAATTTTCCCATACTCAAGTCTCTTTTCTTCAATTCATAAGATCTCTTGTTTTTTGGTTAAATTTCAAACAAAACAAAAAATATAAAGCAAATTTTTCAAAAAAAATTTATCGAAAAAGAGTTAGGCGTTTCAAAATTGAGATCTATGGTAGAGTTCTTGAGCTAAACTAAGCGCATAATTTTTTGCCAATTCTTTTTTTACTTGTGTAGCATTATATTTTGTAAATATAATTTTGAGGTAAAAATATATGAGAATTTTAATTTTTGAGGTGAAAATTAATTTTTTTTTACTTGTGTAGCATTATATTTTATGAATAACTTTTATACAAAATATACACGAGTTATATGTTGTGTACATTGATTCATAATTTTATAAGTAAAAATGTTGTTATTATTAATAAACACACAACAAAATATTAAACACCCCCTCCTCCCAAAAAAAACCCAAAGAAGATCAAGAGACTTTTGCATGTTTAGGGTGAAATAATATTTACTTGAAGGAAATGTAATTTATTTATTTATGTTATTGTTTGAATTAAAAATGCCAGTATTCGGGTATAAGTATGATGCCTTTTTTCGTCATTTGAAATTAGAATGTTCGTCATTAGAAGTAACATATGGGATTGGTTTGTGTAAATACTTAAAAAGTTAGAGGTGATTTGTGTAAATAAATTTAATTTTCTTTATAGCTATTAAAATTTTTATTAACACAATTCATGACCTCGAAAAATGTTAAACAACTTAAATGCACAAGGTGTATAAATAAGATCTCATTTCTCTTCATTTAACCTAAAGAAGTAGATTTCCACTTCCTAAAAAATATATATTTCTATAGAGATAGACTAGTTAATGGAATTTAATCACAACTACAAGGGAACCACTACCAAAATGGAAAGATTAGGATCATGAAAATGACACTGATTACTCTTGTTTGCTCTTGGCTAGTGTTACTAACACGTTAACCACGTTGACTTTTTAACATTAAATCCAACTAACAACCCATTATAATTTGTAGAACTTGGATTAGCCAGTTAAACATTGATTTCAGGAACGAAAAGTATATATACATGTTAAAATCAACCTGTACGCTTTTATTATATAATTATTAGCGCACTTCCAAGAAAAGTCTATTAACTTCGATCAACAAATGTATTGTAATTGGTATTGTTAATAGAACTCTCTTGAAAGTGTTTAACCGCGCTAAATCTAGATATTATTTATAAAAAAAGTTATTTTTTATTGGGTTCGTAAAATTTGTTTCTCAATTTGTGGTTCAGTCAGAGAGATAACTCGATGTATCGAGTAAGAGTTCAATACTACATAGTAGATATGCACATGCCACCTTTACTTATTCATTTTGTAACCAAAAAAAGTGAGTGTTGCATTACACGTATTAATTATCTAATTAATAAGTTTCGGTACTCAAATATATATGAGAACTGAGAGAGAACTTTTACCAAATGAAATTAAATGACTTAATGACTTGAATGCTAACCTAGTGGTGTTTGTTTGGCCCCTAAAAATAATTCCAAAATAAATAAATAAATAAGTATAATTAAGAATATATTTTGTATATCATTTAATTTACTTTCATGTATTTTTAATTTGAGCAACTGCTTTAGTTACCTTTATTGAAAGCATTAGCTAGTATTTGTCTAGGGTGAAAAACACGTTGGTCCCAAGATATTTAACCCTTGTTTCACTTTGGTCTCTAATATTTTAAAATGCACACATAAAACTTTGAAGAACCCTCCTGCTACTTTAGTCCCTAATGTTTCACAATACACACATAAAACTCTGAATTATCCTCTGTTTGCACTTTAGTCCAAATCGGATGAAATTCAAATTTCCCATACGCAACAAAAAAAAAGTTGTTCAGTCAAAGGCAAAGTTGATATTTTAACACTATGATTTATATAGAGTGCGCGCGAACAATGTGTGAAGATTCATTCACGTATTTTACAAAGGAAAATACCTACCTCACGGATTGTTATTTCATGTGAATTTGATGGAAAAAATTTAACCAGGAGAAGTTATTATTTAATTAATAACCTTAAAATTATGAATTATTTAATTAATTTGGTCTTACCATCTATTGTATTATTTCCTTCTCTTACACATTCTATGCGAAACCAAGAGAAGTTAGGATTTTAGGTGATGGCCGGCTCTAAAATACACCCTCTTAGTATTAATAAGACTTTTAAATTTATGTAGATGCAAATTGAAGTATTATATATCATACCAATGGTCTACTCTTTTTAACTGGAAAAATACGTACTAGTCAAACACATTTTTGTATAAATTAAAGTAACATTCTTTACTTTATACTATTTTCTGTCTTATGGTCAAACAATTGTTTAGGTAACTTTATGAATGAATCATATGTTTCATATGCTCTCCAAGTTGTATAATACTCTTTTGATCTCAAATTTTTAATATTATTTTAATTTTGGTATTATGCAAAATAATACTATTTTAACATAACTAAACAATAGTTAAAAATATAACTTATTATATTGTAAAAATTATTCATTATGTTTAAAAAAGAAAGATTAAAACTACTAATATGCGACTTCCCTACAAAAAAAAAGTAAAATTATCAATTTTGAAACTACGAACTAAAATTTTTTTAAGAAAATCTCACATTCACGTGACATAATCACGCATGTTTTGATGTGTGATAGGGATTTGAGTTGGTAAATCAATGGGTCCAAGAAAACGACTTTGACTTTTGTCACACTTCATTTCATGATTGGCTAAGCTAACTAATATTATATTGTTAGATATCGACCAGGACCCACCAAAACAGTAGGACCAGACGCCACGTGTCCCTCAAAAAGATCCATGCTTGAGAGTTTCTTTTCTTTTTTTTTTTCTTTAACAAAAATCTAGCGAAAAATTAGAAAAAAAATTAATGAATTATATAAATAGACCATCAACATGGAAGTAAAAGTTTCATAAAATATTATTTGTGAGAGCTAAATAAAATATGAGGTATTTATGAAAATAATTTTATTTAATTAGTTCGGCTTTCACTTTGAACCAACTCTACTTAAATTATTTATAAAAATGACAAAAAAAAAGAGGCTATTTATATTAGAATTACCTAGCATTTCTTTTAAGGCCTTAAGCTATTTCACCCATTTGCACTTCATACTTTGACCGTGAATTTGACTCTCCTTACTTAATAGAAATTTTCTTTAACCTTCATTTTTGATAAAAAAAAATAAAAATTAAAAGAAAAAAAATGAATTATAGTGAAGAAAATGCCATCGAAGTTATTCATATGCCGTTAACATTACTCTAACAGAAAAGAAAAATGTTATATTTACTTAATTTTTACACAAATTGCTCTTGCACCACTCAAATGGAATAACGAATTTAGTGGAATCACACATTAACTTAATATATTGTCCGTCTTTCTTTTAATCTAATTCACATCACAACTATTTGTACGTAACGTTTGTCCAAAAATCTAGTAAATTTAGCATTACTCCAAACAAAATTGAGTAGTGGATTGAAGTTAAGGATGCTATAGCAAATCCAAAAATCGACTAATCCAATCAAATAAAAATATCGAAAAAAAATTGAAATTGAAACTGGGTAGATTCAATTTGGGATTAGGTTGTGTATTTGCAAAATCAAATCCCAACAAAATTAGGTTTGATATAGTTGTCATGGATGGTTGTTATTTCATTTGACCTAGTAATTGGTTGGTTTCCATAATACGAGAATCCATATGGTCAATATTATGTAGGCAATCATGATGGTTAGTAATCCGTGAATTTGATATATGGTTGAGTTATTTGAGATATTGTGTAGGCAAATCCTTTAATGCATTATTTTCGAGAATACAATTTTAGTTCAAAATCAATTTTTTATTGTTAATATGTTTGGTTGATTAGTTGAACTTTAATCTCACTGTTTGGTGCTATACCTTATTTTTAATGTATTAATTACTAGTGCTAAATTGGACAGAAATGAAAACTACAAAGTAGAATTTGTATAATGAAGTGCTGACATAAAATTCCTTTTTTAGAAAATATATGTGAAAATCAAATAAATCCAAATTAAAAAGTTTAATTCACGTCTAAATTTAAATCTCTTTAATTTTGACTTCAACTAAAACTAAAAATACAATAATTCTATAAGCAAGCGTAAATATTTAATATAAAAATTAACATATTAAATATAATTAATATTTTATTTTATTATAATTTATAAAAATTTAATATATATAATACATGTGGATAAAAATAAATAGTAATAAATCTCATAAGTAGCTTTGTTCGAGAAATACCTGTAGTTGAGGTGACCGGTGGACCAGTGACACGTGTAGCTCCACCGACTTCCACAGACAAGGTTGACTTTTTTTTATTTATTTTTTCACAATTTACGACACGGGGGATCTGGCCAACCTTGAATTCGTCGTCCACCGAAAGTGTGGCCCCTACCCAGTGTACGCATTTCGCATATATATATGATAGGCTTTTTCTCATTTTGAAAAAACACTCTCTACTTAGGCTTCATTTGGTGAATTAATTGATTTAGTTGAAAAATTAAAAAATAAATTAAAGTATGTCTTAAATTATTTTTCTAGTTTTTCATTTTTCATTTTTTTTGTGTGGGGGAACGAAAAAAATAAATAAAAAAAAAGATGGACACATCTAATTAAAAAAATATAAAAATTTAACATGTAACAGATAACATCCGCAATATCATTAAATTTTTATTTTTTTACACAAATAAAAATTAATTATTTTTGTGTTAATTTTTGTCTTGTTATTAAATAGAGTTTTATAGTCTATTGATAAAAAGTTTTTGTCATAATTTTCTATTTTCAATTATTTTATAATTTGGTTGTAAAACAACCTAAAATCAACTTTTTAAAAAAATTCAAGATTTCGGCCATATATTCCATATCAAATGTTGGACCAAGCACATCCGTCAAGAGGTGAATCTCCCTTCTCTTACCGTCAATCTATTTCAGGAATCATATTCCAAAAGGATTTAAAATAAAGGTCAAATCGTATTTCATTTCATTTCATTCGTGCCTTTATGGTCAATTGCCACCACGTACACTCAACAATTTATACTTGCATATATGGATAGCACGTGTTGTATAACAATACGATTTATTCATAAAAAGTTCTCCTTTTTCGGAAAGAGATATGGAAAAAATAATAATTAAGGGTGAGAATGAACTAATAATTAAATACATGGTTCAAATCAGTCTTGTTATAACACTAAATATTAGTTTGCCGGGTAAGAACCAATAGGTACTCCATATACATTTGGAAGTTTTATTATGTTTATGGCTTGCCTTCTAAATTTAAAATTTTGGAGTATTCAATAGGTTCGCTATTAGATAGAAAAAAATATTAGAGTGTATAATAATTATAATTAATTGAGGACGATAAGTATAGATCTTTATTTATCAACTCAAATATAATATCATCAATCATAATAAGACTAAAGTTGTTTACACATTATAAAGTATATACCTTTTAAATATATTAGATAATTCATAATATAATTAATTAAATATATATATTTATTTTTGATCCAAGTAGACGTACTTGTATTCGCACCAAAATTTCAATATATCAATACAATCCAAAAAAAAAAGTAAATTAAAATAGTATGTTTAAAAATGAAAAAGAAAAAGGGAGAACGTACAAGTCTCTATCTTTTATTAGGTTGACAATGCTTTAACAAAAATAGATGATTTGCCACGTAGTGTACGGACCTCCTATGTTAGTGCTGTTGGAAGAGAAGACGGAAGTTCTATAAAATGGACGAAACGGCGTGATGATTATAGAGTGATTCACTCTACAATATATATAGTATTTAATTAATTTGGATTTTTTTTTTGTTACATTCTGGATTCTTGTTAAAACCCATATATATACTTCCAAACCTATATTAAGTGATATATTTTTAATTTTTTTTTTTCAGTGCTGCTACTGCCAGTATATTAACTGATGGGTTGATTTGTAAAAGTTGGCTGATAGATTTTTATAAATAAAATAGATAATCACATTAAAAATTTATCATAAAATTCAATTTAAAAATGAGCTTAATTATCATTTAAAATTTTCATTTTCATTGATAAAAATGAATGAATATACATACTGTTAAATAGTGATAATTATTTCTTTTCTTTCAAAAAAAATAGTGATAATTATTTTAATAATAATATTACCAAAATCATCAATTTTTGCACTTATAACAAATTTGAATCCGATTGCGTGAGTGAAAGGAAACGGAAATGGAAAGAAGTCGTGTGGGTTACATGCCTCAAAGTTTGACCAACCAAAACACTCCTACACTTTCTCTCTCTAAATTTTTATTTTTATTTAAAAAAAAAAAAAAAAAAAGAAGTCTCCTACAAATCTTTTTCGCTCACCATATAAACCCGCCTCCCTCACGTCTTCCCTGCACAGTCCTCACCCCTCTCCCCCAAAACAGAGTCCTCTGCTTTCTAAGCTTTCGACTCTGTTTCAACTCAATTCTACTAATTCCCCAATTCAATTCTCTCAAATCTTTCTTGCATAACTCTTTCTAACACCAACCATATCTATATCTCTGAGATTTGGAATGGGTTGATAAAAGAAATTCAAGTTATCATTTCACTTTGCTCTGTTTTTTGTATCACTATTAAACTAGCAGTTATAAATTAAACCCCGGTTTGAAATTTAGATATTTCTTTTCAATTTGGAAGGCAAAATTAAGATCTGGGTAAGGATATTTCATTAGTCATTTCAATTGGGTTCTTGATAATTTTCTACTAAATCCTGTTTTTATTCATTGATTTTATCATTCTCGAAAGAGCGAGCGGCTTATCTTGTGTTTGTTCTGTTTCTGGGTATCAATGGCTGATGATGAAAACAGAGGAAAATCAAAGAAACCAATGGATGAACCTGAGAAATTGAATCAGATGGATTGGGAGACCCTTTTTCATGAAGCTTCCGTTTCCGATAACAGACCTCTCAAGAAAATCAAAAGCCCCGAACGCAAAGAAAACTCATATCAATCCTCCTCTGTTTCTTCATTCTCTCAACAAACACACTCTCTTTCTCTCTCCTCCTCTGTTCCAAACAGCCCCACTTTTCCTTCTCCAAGGCTATTTCCTTTTGCTTTCGATGGGTCACAGCCATCCATCGAAAGCCTACGCCAGTTGGGTCAGCCGGCCCAATTGGCGGGATCAAATCAATTGCCACTGATTCATCCCAAGACAAATCAGCAACAAATGATTTCTTTTGATCCTCTCCACAACCAGCAACAACAAACTTTGCAGTATTGGAGTGATGCATTGAATTTGAGCCCGAGAGGGAGAATGATGATGATCAACCGGCTCGGGCACGATAATCGCACCTTATTTAGGCCACCCTTACAACCTTTTACTCCCACAAAGCTCTATAGAGGAGTGAGGCAGAGGCATTGGGGCAAATGGGTAGCCGAAATTCGCCTCCCTCGCAACCGGACCCGCCTTTGGCTCGGCACGTTTGACACTGCCGAAGATGCCGCCATGGCCTACGACCGCGAGGCCTTCAAATTGAGAGGCGAAAACGCAAAGCTGAATTTCCCTGAACGCTTTGTGGGCAAAGAAATGATCGCTTCCACAGCGCCTAGTTCTTCAACTTTTTCGCTTCCTAATGAAAGGAATCAAGAAGGGGTTAATGTGCAGGGTCCTAATATAGAGTTGGAAGCACCAACTGTACAAATTGAAGGGGGGAAAGTCGAACAAAGTGTGGGAAGTGGGTCTAATTCAGCAGAGTTAGTTTGGGGAGAAATGGGAGAGAATTGGTTCAATTCAATTCCGGGACCTGGTAGTCCTGTTTGGGACGATTTAGATACTACCAATAATCTTGTTTTGCCTTCTAATCTTTCTTTTGGGAATATTGTTAATCAGCAAGAACTTCAAGATTTTGACCCTAAAAATCAAGAAAATTTGGGTTCTTCTTCAGAAGCTACTCCTTCCAACCCCATCAAGCCCTTCCTTTGGAAGGATCAACACTAAATGCTCTCTCTCTCTCTCTCTCTCTCTCTCCCCCCGCTGGTTGATGCATTTTATCAAACAGCCAGTGAATGCTTTTAGTCCCTTCACTTCAACTTCTGTTCTACTACTTCTTTATTTACAATCCAAACCCCAATTCCAAATTTTCTTTTCAATCCAACCCTTCTCACTGGATGCAGATTTTTTGCACAGAAAACAACCAAATGACTTCATTTTCAAACAGTTCCTACCCATTAAATTCCCATCCAACTAGATTCTCCCCCCCCCACCCCACACCACCCCCAGCAAAAAGGGCAGCATATTTTTATGCTCTTTCTTGCATTAGCAGCTTGTACTCTTTAGCTCAGTTGTGGTACTAGTGGTAGAATTAAGTAATGTAGTATAATGCTAGTTTTTATTATGTATGTGGTTGTATTATTATTCTAGAAATTTGATAGCTATAGTTTGTATTAATTAGAACATGATCAGTAATAGAAGGAGGCAGTTTTGTGATCTCCTTTCTATCTGTCCTTTCCATTTCTAGCTCTGTTTTTGATATGCCAGGATGGAATCATTTATGTAATATATTTGTGCGTTTTTATGGCTATTAATATTTTTATTTTTATGTACATGATTTGCAGCTTCATTCAAAAGCATGTAACAATTAATAAAGGTTCCATTATTAAAATATGTGTTCATTTTTGTGTAGAATGATAAATTTACCTGGGAATGGGGGTTTTAATCAAGCAAACGTGATCTACAAGATTGAGGATGGTCAATAAAGAAAACTAAGCTAACAGTATCCACCATTGTTAAAATGGATTGGCAAGTAGAATAGGATAAATTAATTTTTTCGTCCTTACAATTTCCTTTCGGATATGACTAAGATCTCGTTTGTTTCACGGATTTGAGTACTCAGGAAAAGAAAATCTTTGTTTGGTAAACATAAATTCCGGAAACACTTTCCTGACAGAGGGGAGAGTAGGGGTAAAATCATTCCTCTCAAAATTCATGGAATTGATTTTTTCTTGTGATTTCCAAGCATTTATTATAATTTTTTTGAAAAACAATACTTTTACCTAAATACTTTCCATATTTTACCAAACACAAGAAATGACTCTTGACAGGAAATTTAGTTTCTCACGTCCATGTAAAATACAGGGGAATTGATTTCTCTTCTGCGAAGCAAATGAAGCCTAAGGGCAAGGAATTTTTATTTTTTTTTTTGATATATTAAATATTAAGCACTGAATGTTGTACTCAAGATCTGAAGATATTATTATTTTTTTTAACAAGTGTCTTAGTACCAAGGACGAAAACACATAAAAGTTATTACACTTTTAAATATTTAAAACTTTCCCATTAAGTATTTAAAAATAAAATTAAACACCCCCTAAGGATAAAAAAATTGCACATCTATATTATAAAACACCATGTTTGACCAAAATTTTCTCCAAAAAGTATAAAAAACTAATAGTTAAAAATACACATATTATGGTGTGCATTAGTTCTATACCATTGAATGAGTTTTATATACAGATCAAGATATCACATCAAAGTTAAAACATTTACACTAATAATATTCACACAATAAACTCTCACATACTAATAATTTTGTCTGCATTAAAAATGTCATAACTTAAAATAAAAAATTCAAAATTTAATATTTAAAATCTAATAATCAAGATCAATTAAACAAGATCCATCATGACTATATAATTATGCAAAAAAAAACATAAAGAAAAATTATTGTGTAACATTTAAGGACGTACATTATGTGTTTGAACATTATTGATTATTTCAATCTGTCATTTTTAGAATGTACGTTACGTTGTTTGATTATGATTAAAAGAATTTTTAGAAAATTAAAAATAAGTCGGTCCAACCCGGTATATTTTTAGTTTTTTCAACATGAAGATATATTGAACTTAGGTTTCAGTTGTTTACAATGTTAGACTAGACTAGATTAGACAATGAACTCAAAATATACTGATTGATTTTGTTGTTAATTATGTAGTTGGATTATGATTAAAAGACTCTTTAAAAAATTAAAAACAAGTCGGTCCAATTCGGTAAACTTTTAATTTTTTTAACATGAAAATATATTGAACTTACGTTTCAGTTGTTCAAAACGTTATACTAAACTAGACAATTGACTCAAAATAAATTGATTGATTTTATCGATTTAAATTCATAACACGTTATTTTTTTTATCCCATTATCAGATTTTTTTTTCACCGTTCCGGATGCACGATTATACCCCAGTAATCTTATATGTGTTGTCCGAAATGGAGTTCAAAAAGCCGGTCGAGAGTAGGACCACAGAATTCTTTAAAGTTCCGTTCTTTTGACAAGAATTATATATTCTTTTATCTTATTTTTTCCAACCATTGTAAAGCCAAAATGGGTTGTCTTATCTTATTTATCATATCTCTTTTGATCATTGCGACTGTTGAGTTTCATAGTCTTTTTTTTTTTGGACGAGGAGTTTTATAGTTAGTGCTAGCAACTTTTGTTTTCTTTCTTCCACTTCTTAGGCTTTGACATCGCTTTGCGCATTTTTCTTGGAGAACCTTAGTATATTCTTAAATCAACTATATAACAGGTGATTCTGTGTACCACCAAAAAAAATAATTTAGCGTGATAAATAAAAATTTACTTAGTCTCAGAAAGTTGAATGAATAACTAAGGGTCCGTTCGGTAGCGTTTTTAGAGACCCGTTTTTGTTTTTTGAGTTCAAAAACGGATAAAAAATGCGTTCGGTGGGATATTGACAAAACACGAAAAACGTTTTCGGAAAATGAATTCAAGTTTAAAGCATAAAACGCAAAAATGCCAAAATGATATTTTCACCATTTTCACTCTTGCAATCTTCATTTTCACTATTTTCGTTCTTGGAAAATGTTTTCACTATTTTCGTTCTCAGAAAATTCATTTTCTCATTTTCATTTTCTGAAAATATTCTCAGAAAACATTCTCCGAAAACGTTACCGAACGGGCCCTAATTGATGTGTTAAAATGACATTGATAAAGAGGCTTTTTGAGATACACTTAAATTGGTCGGGCTATGGAATTAGGCCTAAAATTTGTGCTTGACTTTTGGCCATTAGGTACATTGTCCAACAAGAAAGTAATTAACGAAAAGAAACTTTCATAAGTTTTGTCAATTGATAATTTATAAGGTATTAATGGATTATAGATTCTAAGCAGTAGAGTAGCGCACTAACCTAGCTTTTGCTCAAATAAAGTACATCTTTATAGGGCTCTCCAGCATACACGGGAGATCATGTTTTCAGATAGCACTATTCGATTACAACGCGTCTTTGTTCAACAAAACACCCATGCTTTAGCACCCGGCGCAACAGATCCTAGTGCAACAACAAGCACTAGTTTAACTTGGAGAGGGGGGTGGGGGCGGTGATTTAGTAGCAGTGGGTGTCAAAGTGGTTTTGGGGCCGGTTTGTCGGGCCGGGTTTCACACGGATTGTTCGGGTCTGAAGGACTTGGGGCCAAGTGATTTCTCGTCATCAAAAAAAAAAAAAAAAATCTACGTTTCAATAATTTTTTCTTTTTCTTCAAAGTATTTATCAAGTTTATATTTATTGAATCTCGTAAAAATGTAAAAACGATCCCTACTCCATATTTTACTTAATTAGGACTAAACAATAGTATTTTATCATAATGGTAAGTGGACGCTATATATTCGAAATGAGTTGGGAGAGACAAAAGGAAGTTCAAAATCATTCGCATATAGTTCGTGATTGATAATATTATCATTAACTTATTTTCGGTCACACATATTTATTTGCATTCATATTCAAATATAAAATGTTTTAGGATAATAAATTAAAAATTAGAGGTTGACGAAGAGAATTTGGGACACGGTGATAATAATAAAATGGACCCTTAAAAGTATTCATTGAACTTTAATGCAAGTACCAGAAAAAATTAAGTTCAAACACCTTAATAATTTAATATATAAGAATACCATAAAACATTTTTTTTAACTTAAAATTACTATTAAATTGCTACTTTAGTCCTTTATATCTATATTATAAAATATGAGTTTTTTGCAATAAAATAATAAATCAATTCAATATCTTATATTAATTCGTAATGGTATTAATACTTTTTAGACCATTAGATCACTTTTGTACTCACAATAAGATGTCAAATCAATTCAACATTTATTCACGCACTAAACATAGACACAAATATAACTCTTACATCTCGCTACATTTCTACAACATTTCTCTCTCATCAAATTTTTAAAAAACTTTCTGCCATAATTTTAAATTTACAAATTCAACTTTAATAAAATTTATATATTTGAAATATATTCATCAAGATTTACAAAACAATATCCATTGTGATTATTAAATTATATAGAAAAAAAATTCAAGAAAACTTTTAAAACATTACAAATATAATGGCATAAAACTTATAAAACATTACAACTATAATGGCATACTTAACGTATTTCTAACTCATTACTACTAAAATTAAAAATAATAAAATATCTCGATCAAATATGTTTCAATCTGAACAGAGCCAAATGGGGTGGGATTTTTTTTATATTAGTGTCCAACCTACATCAAATATAATATTTTTTCTTTTAAATACACTTATAACACCATTACAATATAAAAGGGTCGATGCGATGTCAGGGTAAGAATTTTTTATATTACAGTTTGATCTGCCTTGAATATAATATTTTTTTTTTCTCTTTTAAATACACTCATAATATCATTACATTATAAAAAAAGGTTAAAGCGATTTCAGGTCTAATTGGACAAGTAAGACATGTCTCGAGTAAAGACGGCTATATTTTTAGTTGGGCAGGTTTCATTTTTGCGATACTTTATCTGTTTTCATCCATAGGTAATATACAATCATATACATCTTCGATCCTCACATTTTTTACGTAATTATATTTTATCTAATTATTCTTTTTTATTTTTTTTTATCGTGTCATACTGTAAAAATATACCCTAATATTATATAAAATGAGGCGTTTTTTGCACTGAGGACTCTATGTGACCGTCTAATTAATCTTATGATGAAAGCCCTTCTTTCGGAAAAAATTAATAAATAAGTTGCTCAACAATTACGAAAAATTCTGCCAAGAAAAAAAATTAAATCCAAAAAAGATATGGATTTACATTGGGAGTCCTTATTTAATGATGAATGGATATATTAGAAACAGGGTGGGCCCAATAGCCGGCCCATGACATCATGTTCAATTTTTTTATTAGCTAGGGGCCTAGGGCAATACGAATGCATTGGGTGAGGAGAAAATGATATTGTTAATAATTATTATGGTCTCAATAAGAAATTAAAATATTAGGGTTTTAGTGGTAGCTGTGTATGGTCTGGATTAAGAAGTCACTAACCAAACTCCAAACATTGATGTCATGGTGTGGCTGCTTTGTCTTCATTTTTTATGTATAAAATATTTTTGGAAACTTAACATACTAATGGATCACGAGGGCCGACGTTGTGGTGCTTTTAAAGACTTGATAATTTATATTATTATATTTGTAAACGATTATTTTAACATGAGTTTTGAAAGTATACGTTAATAATTCATTTATAGCAAAAAAGAAGTTTAAATACACATTTGATAAGAGTATAGATTATCACACATAGAATTATTTTTTCTATTCTTATTATGCATAACACGTGTTTTTAGATTGTAAGTTATCATAATTTCATTTATAATCAATCGTGAATGTTTTAAAATTATAAGTAGTCGTCTTCCAAAATTTTGTTAAAAATACATATTCCCCAAGCAAAAATAACAAAAATTAAAAATAAGATATGCATATTGATTAACTAAAATGTCTTGTCTTGGATAAATGTTTATTCGCAAAAGTAATATTTTCAACTATAAATCACGCATTTAGTGACAAAATATTTAGGAGGAAAGTTTGTCACCAAAAAAGTGCAATTATATTACAAACAATAGCAATGAAAGGTTTATAATCGGTATTTAATGTCGGTTTGGGAGCGCAAAGGTTTCTCCACCAAAAACAGCAAAATATATGTTACACGCAAAAACCCTTTTTCTCTTTTCCCACGAGTTACATATTTTTTTCGCACTAAAAAAATTCAAATTTTGGCTCTGCCTATGATTCACTAATAAAAATTTTACTTCATGTTCTCTACCCAAAATTAAGAATCTAATTTCATTTTTGCATTTTTTTTTAATAACCAATAGCTGAAAACAAAAATGGTTGTTGAAATTGATTATGATTATGTCCAAAAGAATGATACATAAATACTAGCCTAGGGCGGATCCACACTCCTTAAAAGTTTTTGATATTGTTATTTTATCAAGTTTATCTTTAAAAATTGCAAATATGTGCATAGCAGTTAATTTTGTCCCCATTAAAAAAAATTACTCTTGAGTATATTATTAATGCAGAGCCCTCCCCCCCCCCCCCCCCCCCCCCCCCCCCTTCTTTAGAAAAAAATAATATTAGTAGTAGACTTGCTCCTTTTTAAAAATAATTCTGGCTCCACACCTCATACTAGCTTTAGATTTGAGACATCTAGTAGGGAAGTCACGAGTTTGATCCTCTATTTTTTCAAGTTATTAATAGATTGCAAAAGGAATTTTTTTTTTTCTCTTGCTATCTTAAAAGGAAAAAACTTAGACATTCCTTTTATTAACAACAAAATAAAAATGCATACTCTTAATTTGGGACATAAGAGTATTTTCTTCAGCATGATCTTTTCATTTTATGTTCTTTTTTATTTTCTTTTTCTACTTTTTTTCTTTTTTGGTGTTTGTTTTGACTTGTTGAGTTGGAAGATTAGCACAATTGCGTTGAACCGTGAGGCAAATTGCTCAAGCACTACTCGAATTCGACCCACAATAGTAATTATGGTTAAGGACAGTCTCAATTTTTTAAAATGAAATTAATCTCACCCCAATGTAGCATAGGAACACTTTGTGGAAAAGAAGAAAATAAAAAAGCACAGCAATTATAAAAGTAACTTAACCTAATTTAGATTTTATATGCAATGAACTCATGGCACTAATCTCCATATCTTATCAATTGAATATTTAAACATTGACCTTTGTCGTCATTTTTAAAGGTGATCGCAGACAGTCTAAGGTCATGTATATAAAACTAATTAAATCAACTCTTGCAAAATTTGGATATGATAATTTCGAAGCCATAGAATAACATTTAAGCGTGCTTTGCTAAATTATTTTATTTACATACCATTTTTATTTTGCACATGCATATGTGGCTCGCGCTTAGAAATTTTAAAAGAGAATTAAGAAAAATATATATATATATAATTGTAAGTGATGTAGTTAAGGGCGGAAGTAGGAGGGACAAGGCAGTTATAGCATAGGACAAAATTTTGAAAAATCTGCTAGCACTATTAAAAAAATTATTATAAGCCCACGCTTTTGTTAAATTTGAGCCCATACCTTAGCCCATTTCAAATATTATAAGCCCACTAATTTATATAACCCTCTTAAATTTATATAACTCACTATATTGTTATACTTTTAATTTATTTATTTTTAATAATTTTTTTTATCTACTACTATTAGCTCACCCCTCTGAAGAATCCTGAGTCTGCCACTGGATGCAGTAGCCTTAAAAATATTGTCTAAAAAAAATTTAAAAGTATAGGACTTTCTATGAATCTTTTGCTACACTTCGTATACGTTTGTCATATATTACATTCTAAATGCAAATGTATTGGAGGTAAGTGGCGTTACACCAATTTATTAAACAAAGACTAAGCATTTGAATAATTTAGACAAATGTTGTATAAATAATCTTCTTATAAAATGTTCTTCCCGTCTCAAATAATAAAGAGAAGTCACATGCATCACATTTACATTTTAATTCAATATATAATAGATCTTGTTTACTTTGGGTATCATATATAATTCGCGATTAGACTTTAAGTACCAAATGTTCATTAATTAGGAATTAGGTATCATGACTTGGGTTCCGTCAAGTCTCTGTCCAAATTGTACACGCTCTAGCTATTTATACCCTTGGTACCTAAAGTTTAAATTTTAAAAAGTACAATACCTAATATTTAATTTGTAACAACTTTGAAGATTAAGAACATCAAGGACACGAAAAACATAGAAACAAGTTTTATCAGTTGAATTTATGTTAGAGTGCTGGTAAAAGCACCCTTAATAATTAATTTTAACACTCTTTATTTTAAAAAAAATTATTATTATACCTTTCTTAAAGCACCCATAGGGTTTGTATTTCTCACTCTTTCTCTCTCCTCCACTCTCTACAAACCCATGAATTTTTTTAGTAAAATTGTTCAAATTTATTCATCTTGGAAAATGGATTTTAACATTTTACAATGAGCATTATAAACCTAAGGAGTAAAAAAAGATATATATATATACATACCAATAGCAAATGGTATGGTACTAGTACTATTTTCATTACTATGGTGTATCGTACTGAAATTGTCATGGTTTTAGCGCATTTTGTAGCCGTGCTAGATTTGTTGTAAATTTTTTAAGGTTAGTTAAGTCATTTCACCTCCTTAAATTGTAACCATACCCCTATTTTCTAACTATAGCCTTTTTTCTCTAAACTCTCTCTCGCACTCTATATATACTAGCCTCCAGGCACACCCTATGTGTGTGCAATGGTTGAAGTAAATAAATTAGACAAAAAATAGTACATATTATAATACTAACTTTGTAAAAAATAAACAGAATTATTTACATATCCTCTTTGATTAGTTTGGTTTATTTACATATTATAAAAATTAATCTCTAATTATAAGATATGTAAATACATGTTTAGCTATCCTAAAATAATAATTAATTTTTTTTCCATTAGCTCTCTTTAGATTTATATGTGTAAATATTAGATAATAATCTTTCGATTAAATAAACATTATCCAATTCCCGTATATTTGATTAATTATATTTTTATTTAAAACAAAATTTAATTTGAACCTCCTTTTTTTAATAGTTAATAAGGATGGCAATGGGTAGAGCAGGTTTTAAAGATCCGAATTCGACCTTCTAAAGCATGATAAAATAATTTACTCTACATCTATTTTTATCAAGTACTTTTGCTAAAAGTACTATATAATATTATTTTTTTTTCCTTTTAAGTACATACTCTTATAATATCATGTAGTTACAATGGGTCAAAGTGGATTAATTTGGATCGGAACATATTCCAGTCTAAGTAAAAGTAGCAATTTGTGTTTTTCGTTATGTGTGGCCTCACACAACACGATCACACAAAATCGTTTTATTTTTACGGAATACAACCCGTCGAATACACAGTATGAGACTACATATAGTAGTACAGTTTTTTTGTCTAATTAAACATGTCATGAAACAATTTGGAATGATGATTTTTCAAAATTTATTTTATTCTATCCCACTGCACACCCTATGTGTGCAATGGATAAATGTTAGAACAACATAATTACTACTCTTACTTGGACTCGAATATGCTCCGATCCGAATTAAATCTACTCTGACCCATTGTAACTACATGATATTATAAGAGTATGTACTAAAGGGTAAAAAATAATATTATATAGTATTATTACATCTCACACATATTTTCAAAAGTACAAGGATTTTTTTGTTTTGTTCTTTCAACAAAAGTACTTCTTGATAAATTGTATAGAGAGAAAAATGGTAAAATTTGTGAGAGTTAATGTGAGGAAACTCAAGAATGCAAGGCTTTAGTCAAGTGTAACACCTTTGTAATTAAATATTGTGTTTGATCAAGTGGTAGTACATAATTATTTTATATGTGAAGTTACGGGTTCAAATCCCTTAGTCATACTTTATTTATTTTCTTAATATAGAGGGCCATATTAGTAATTATATTGAGACACCAAAAACCCCACTCACGCTTTATTAATAGTGTACATATATATATATAGTCTCTCTTGCTTATTCTTTAAGTTCTTCCCCAAACAATGTAATTTGCGTAAAATTTCTTCTGTAGCATTTATTCATATTATTTATGAAAGTACCCTAGTATTTCCCAAATCTTCCTAAAACTAAACCGTAGTTTATTGTTGCCACCACATTTTTTATTTGTTTTGAATTTCTATGTAGAACTGATCATGTGTGCTATCCCTGATTAGCCTTTTTTTATTATGTTTGATTTTTGATCTATGAAAATGAAACAAAATATTTGGTGACTTGATGAATTTTTAATATGAAGCATGAACACATAAAATTGAGTTTATTATTATTATTTTTTAAAAAAAAAACTAGGATAAAAGTTTTGTAATAACCATTACCCATACAGTATTGAACCGATTTTTCGATATACCGAAAATTTTGGTACGATATTGGTATTGGATTTTGGCATAATAAGATTTTAGTATAGTAATTAGTACCGGGGATTTAGTATGGTAACCATAGCAAAAGCACCCCTAGTGTTAGTATGCTGAAGAAAGGATCCCAACCCCTTCATCAGTTTGGTTTTACCAGATCCACGGTAGATTAAGCATTAGAAGTACAAAGCTAGACTCGACCTCTGAATTTTCAATATCATAGAATTACTATCATCCAAAAATTATTCATTCCTAATACTTTCATCATCTTTAATTCGTTGTCGAAATTGGAATTGGAATCAAAGGGTTAGCCAATTGGGAGGACAGTGGGAGGTGGTTGGGGAACACAACGATTGAGGGAGTGTTGTAAGGGATGATAGTAATTTGGGTGCTTCTTGGTCTTGGTGGTTGTCCATGGTGGGATTGGGTGGTTTATAATAAGAGGGGGCGGCTGCTAGGGTTTACAGGTTTGGGTTAGGGAATTTTGGTATGGTAATTAATATAGGGATTTAGTATGGTAACAATAACAAACGCACCCTTAGTGCTAGCATGCTAAAGAAGGGATCCAACACCTTCATTAGTTTAGTTTTACTAGATCCACGGTAGATTAGGCATCAAAAGTGCAAAGCTGGCCTTGACCTCTTATTCTTTAATTATCATAAAATATATTCACCAATTCGATCATTGTCGAAATCGACATTGGAATTAGAAGGCTGGCGAATTGGAGGACATGTTGGAGGTGGTCTGGAATATAACAATTGGGGGAGTGTTGTAAAGGAAGATTGCAGTTTAGGGTGCTTCTTGGTCTTGGTGGTGTCCATGTGGGGATAGGGTAGTTTATGATAAAGCGGCGACTGTCTCATTAAAGGGGAGATTAATGGTTGTCTTTCCAATGCCCATATTTTCATATTTATCATCATTGTGGTGGATAGATTTCAGTGTATAAGATCATCAATGGTGAATTATGGTGCATAAAGGTAAAGGAAAAAGAAATATGTGGGAGAGTTGACGGGTGACTTGGTTACATAACTCGTGAGACTTGGTCAGATGACTCGTTTATACTTAATTGACATGTGTGGTATTCAGTGGTAAAATTGAACATCAACAAAAAAATAAAACCTTAACCACAAATAGTATGCAAACGTTAGTTAAAGAAATTTTTGTACCTAAAGTTTAATTGGGTTAAAGATGGCAACACGGTCGAATATGGGGTGGGTTTGGTTGAAACTAAACCCGACCCACATATGTACTAGCCCGCCCCGAACCCAGACTTTTTTTTTTTCAAACCCAAACTCACCCCGCAAGAATTCCTTAAAACCCATACCAACAACCTACCCCAAATTAATAGTCCACTTTTAGAACTTTTAGGGAAAATTCCATAGGAAATAAACATAGAGCTATGTTTTGGGATTATACTCGTATTAAATGAAAGACAAAAATCCTATAATTCAAATAATTACAAAGTAACAATCGTTAGAACAGAAAATTAATCAAAGTATTTATTTGATACTTTTGAGATGACCGTTGAGAATATGGAACATTTTTGATGAGAAAGAATATAATGATGAAGATTGACTTACCTAAAATGAAAAATGAATTGTTTTCTTGAAGGCTCATTGAAAATCTTTGACCCTAATGTAAGTATCATTACAATTATCTAATATATATATATATATATATTCTCTACCTCTATATATGTATGAATGATGTAAGAAAGCTTGACAAGTACATGTAAAATGGGATAAGATGGAGCCATAGAAGGGAAGATGGAGGTGGTGAGAGGCTGAGAGCAGTAGTAGTTTTGAGGTTAAGGGCTTAAGGCTAGGGGTGGTTTTTTTGTTTTTTTTTTAAAGAAGACTAAATATTGTGTAATAATATATTTATATATATGTATGTGGGTCAGGTCGGTCAGGTTTAAAGGGCAAAACACTAACCTGCTCCGAATCTGATTAGGTTTTTTTTTTCCTGAAACCCAAACCCGAGCTCAAAAATCCGGCTGCCCATCAGAGTCAAATTGGGTCGGAAAACCACTGGATTGAGTTTTATTGCCAACCTTGAATCAAGTATTATGAATGAAAATTAAAAATATCTTCAAGAATCTCATTACTTTTTTAATATTGATTAATGTACCATATAATAACATAATAAATAAAATTTATTTTAATTATTGATTGTATTAAAAATTTGGGGTTTATTGACTTACCCCTTGCGCTAATAGCCATATTTGAGAAAACCTCCCCAAAAATAATTTATATCGACTTAACCCCTCTAAATTCTGACGCCGTCCGTTTTCCGTCAAATTTAATTTTTGGACGATTATGCCCTTCTCTTCATTTAACCCCCCAGTTAACCCCAATCAATAATTAGCATCATCATACTCCTCCCTCTCCAATTTTGAGCGCGAAACCTCCATCCGCTACAAAACCTCCATTGCAAACACTTTGAAGCTTCGATCGAAGTCTAAAATCAGTGTAATAAGAGTGATTGAAGGCGCTGGTGTACTGAAGCAAACTCAACAATGAGTTCTTCGAACGCTAATCTTACAATGCGCGAAATATTGTAAGTACTACATAC
>JAKCWG010000085.1:0-85616 GCA_021464415.1 Lonicera japonica
GGTCTACTAAATCTTTCTTGATCATCAATTCCACCTTGAGTAGACAATCGTATCTCTGATTGGGATTCTTCTCTATCTCTCTGGGAATAATTCCTTTCTTATAGGTGCCTTCCATTTATGGTGCGTCTGGGTTTTACTGGGTATATGATTTGGCAATATGCTTTGTCTTTTTTCTCCATTTTTCTATAGGATTTTCTCCAGTGGTAGAATTGCTATTTCCTTTATCTTATCTTTTCTTCTTTCTACGTCTAAGGATCTGATGTCTATTTTCTTTCTTTTTCTCATCTCTGGGATAGCCAAGAGCTGATGTCTAGTCTGATCAACAATTTCTTGTTGAATTAATGTTATTTGTTTGTAACATTTTTTGTCTGGACAAGTGCATTGTTTTTAAGAGGGGCTGTAATTTCCTCTATTTCACCACACTTAGCTGTAGAACTCTGAAGGGGTCCCATGCAGGTTTTACTTGCATGAGGTTTGATGCTCTATCCTTAGATATGAGCAAGGTCTGAGTATCAAATTCACTGATATGAGATAATTTTATTTTATCATCATATTGAGAAAATGGTTGATACTTTCTAAGGAAATCATTTCCGATTAAAAGATTTCCTATGAATTTACAAGGAGGATCCATGACATAAAATTCATGGGTAAATTCATTGTCTCCTATTTGGAAATAAATAGGTATGGTCTGTAATGGTAATTCAAAGTAATCACCATTAGCAACTCGTCCGGAGATAAGTTGTTCGCTTGGTCTATAATACTCATCTGGAAAGGCATTTGCCTTACAGATACTGGCCGTACAACCGGTATCCATTAATGCAGAGAGTAGTCTGGGATAATCTGAGTTAAGAACCTTTACTTCAATAAGGCTCATAAAACTTTCTTTAGTTGAAACTCTCAGATTATTTTGTTCTCTGATTTCAATTCCTTTTAGAGGATTTGGAATATCAGGGATAGTCTGTGAAGGACCCTCGTCCATCTTTCTTTTTCCCTCCTTAATCTTTCTGAGTCTATTTATATCAATTTCTTGATAGTATTTATCCATGTCTAAGTCTAGTATGTGATCATACTTATTTTCGTACATAGTACGAAATTCATGTCTCCAACAGTCTTCATGGTAATGAAGTTTGCATATAATGCATACCATGAATAACTCAAGTGATATCATTGTAAAACAATAGTCACAAGTGAAGTCTGCAGGGCTACATTTCATTTCGAATTTACACCTATGGCTTGGATTCGTATAGCACTGTGGTATTCTAACCATTCTTTCTGGTTGGGAAGGTCGCCATACATCTGTTAAACTACAGCAGTAAATGGCTTCTTCATAGTCTAGATAAATAGCTTCATCTAATGTTTCATTATCATCGATTGTGGTGACGACGAAACATTCTTTAAATTCTTCTTCTTCTTCTTCTTCGGAAGAAGGTTCACTATCTGACTCAGTTGTATATGCACTATATACACTGGCCTTGTCATCTATTTCGAAATCTGATAATTCGATATTATAGATGAGGTCTAAGTCTTGTGTGTCAGCTTGGGTAAGCATGACTTCTACTAGTTTGACACTAGGTTTTATCTCTTTATTCTCTCTTTGAGAACAGCTTCTAGCAAAATGTCCAGTCTTACCACACACCCAACATTCATTCTTTGAATTATTGGTTGTTGGTTTTCTATCTCTTCGCCCTTTCTATAATTAGGCACTTTCTTTCTGAAGTCTGAATTCTTTTTGAAATATCTCCTTCTAGGAAATAATTTCTTTCTTTTCTTTGGATTTCTAAAGCTAGTCGATTTTCTGAATTTATATTTTTTATTATTGGGGTCTGTATTAATCGTAGCTTTGAAAGTCTGTTTCCAATGTTTCTTTTATGGCTTTTGGAAGAACTTCTTCCACATCCCCATTGGATAGGTGCTATGTCTCTTTCATCTTTGATTGAAGGCATATTTTTAAATGTCTCCTTAATCAAAGCGTCTTGTGCTTTTTCGCGTCTCTTTGCTATAATGTAGTCTTGGCAAAATTTATTCTTTCACCAAGAGTATCTTCTTTAGTATTATTAACTCCAGGCCACTTTCTATATTCATTAATAAGAAGGTGTCCAATAGCTGGGAGTTTTCTAAAATACTCGTCTTTAAGAGTTGTAGTGAACTCTTTTATCTGATAGTACAACGTTTCATAGTTATTACTATATTCGTTGATCTTGTCTAAACTGCATATACTAAGTAAAGATAACTTAGTTTTTGCCACATCTACTTCTGATTCTTGGGCAAGGTGACTTGCACCAATAAATTCAGCTGTAAAGAGTTGTACATAACCATTTACAGTTCTTTGATTTCTTGTCTCATTAAATCTTGCTAGTTTAGCTATACTAGCTTCGTCTGTTGCTGTTCTTAAACTATCTAAATAGTTCTTTACAATTCCTTTTAGGGATTGTTCAGCATATCTCCTACATGATTCTGCATCCCAACTTTCGTTAGACGCAAAGCACATGTGCATCTGATCTTGCCATTCTTTTAAGGCATTCTTTCTATCTTGTACATTATCCAAATTTAGGTAGATACCTACTGGATTGATGGCTACTGAAGCCATATTTTTTGTACTTTGAAAGTCTATGGCTGTCGTGGGTAATCCTTTGACATAGTCTGGTTTAGTCTTAATAATACTGTCACTATAAATAGGAATATTTATAGCAGCAGGAGTCTCAAAAAGATTAAACCTACTTCTAGAGGTTTCACCTATTTTAGCATTGTTTCCGCCTGGGATTTCCGTGGCAACTGGAAACACTTGCTGTTCTTCATCTTTTTCTTTGAGTCTTAATTTTCTTAGGAGTTCTTTCGTGTCCTGAGAATTTCTTAAGTCTTTTATAACCTCACTAGATATCATCATATTATATCTAGTTGATTTGCTTCTATCAAGATTCTTTTTGTATGTGTCTCTTTCTTGGTCTGTTAGGTCATGTCCAAAGTTTTGGATTCTGGCCTTCTCATACAAAATATCATGATTGTCTATAGAATTTCTGGTCTATAGTCTGGGGCATGTTGTAATATTCTAGCAGTGCTAGCATTACTACATTCTCCTTCTGAAGGATCATCTAACGTGGAATCTCCCATATTTCTAAATCTTGATTCCTCGGTTCTAATGCTTTTTGCTTTGAACTTAGGAGGAGCAAACTGTATATTAATATTGCCTGTGACATCATCTTGGGCAATATATAAAGGCTCATTCTGTATGGCCTTTGTCTCTTGGAATTCTGGCAACTGCCAGAGAGTCTTGGCATGTTCTCTCATAGGTCCAGTATTTCTAATACTGTACGTATTATTAAAGTCTGAAGTATTTGTTCTAACAAGGATTTGTTCATTAACTCTTCCTTGAGGAATACCTGGTTGCATTCCTTCGAATGCTTTCTGGGAGAACTTAACATAGCTTTGATATTCTATGTTAATGTTTGCATCTGGTAACACGTAATCTTCATACCCTGTGGCATATAAGATTAACTTAAAGTGTTTGGCTGTAGGTATAGATACTGTAAATGCCGGGGTGACATTGAAGTATCCTATATTGTCTGACATTTCTAATTGGGCTATTCCAACTAGGCTCTTCTGAAAATCTTTCCATCTTTTGTCAACTAGGCAACAAAGGATGTTAACTCCATTCTGCGGTCTATGCAGTCCTTGGATTCTTGCCTGGAAGAGTCCAAAGGTTAGGAATTGAAAGTTCCTGTCTGTTCCTCTAGATCTTAACCAATTTGGTTCGAAGATCTGAATTTCTGTATAATTCTTTTCGAGGATATGATTCCTACTACAATATGTCATGTTGTAGCTAGGTGTCTTAGGGATAGCTCCTTCTCGGAACAAGTCTATGTATCTAACAGGAGGAAGTTGTCCATTACTAATGGATTCTTCAGCGTACTTCCAATCCATTTCTCCCCATTCTTTCCATTGAAGAGGGTGAGAAATATTTCTTTCTTTCCACCATGTTCTTATATTGGAGGAAGAGTCTCTTACTCTTTGGATCATCAGAGTTTGATGTCCAATGCTAGGGGTAAGGCTAGCTACTTTCTTAGTCTTATCTAATCCATCATTTCTGATTCTTCTTATTGAAGATTCTTCTTTTATTATGACGGATGGAGTCTCTTTGAACTTACAAGTGATTTCTTGTTTTTGTTCAATCTTCTTCTCGATTCTTTCTAATGATTCTGAATAATCATTCTGTCTTTTGATTTGACTAATAAGGGTTTCCCTAAGAGCCATCTGGTCTTTATACAATTTGACATATAACTCTTCGTTTATAGTTTTTGTATTTTCTTTTAGAGAACTATGTGCTGTAGCAATATATTTTTTTAATTCATGCACATTCATTTTCTCTGAGTCTTGTCTAGAAGCTATCTCTTCTGTAAGTCTAGCATCTAAAGCCTTGAAACCTCTTTCAAGTTTATCGACATACATCAGTATATGAGGTGTGTCTAAATCTGCTTGACTTGTCTGATTGGGTTTTTCATAAATGGCCTGTATTCCATTCATGATTTCCTTTAACTGTCTTTCTACCTGATCCGAATTTCTTCTACATTCGTTTATGGTAGATTCTTGAGTCTTAAAATGGTTTTCCCATTTTCCGTCTAGATAATATGCTAAGTTTTGTTGGAACTTAACAAAATCGTTATAGAAGGTTCTTAATCCTTCTGTCTTAGCTTGTAAATCATTTCTAAGATTTTGAGCAAATTGGTACTCACAATCTTGGGTAGCTGCTATAGCTGTAGAAATGAAGTTTAGTCTATCTAGAATACAGAGTGCTGCTTTGTTAGCACCGCTGATTTCTGATTCGATGAATCTACGCGAGAATCTTTCATCGCTCATCTTTTCTATTATCTTTCGATAAAAGTCTGATATATCTTGTGGAATAATTCCACCTGGAACTTCTTTCCAGTCTGTGTTAACTATTTCCATTTTTATATTTCTGGAATATAGTTGTGTAGTCTAGGTATAATCTTAGATTGCTCAGAGGATAATCTTTTGAGCTCTATATCTAATTGGCGAATATGTTTTGATAATTCGTCAACCTTTGTCTCTAGAGAAGGATTTTGCTCTTTGCAAATCTTCTTTGTTTCTCTAGTTGTGTTGAGGATTTCTCTCAACGTAGTAACAAAGTCCAAAGGGATTTGTTGGTCTAATTCTTTAATTAGTCTAGTATTATTTTTGGTCTGTAAATCCAGAAGCTGGATGTCTGATTTGATCTTTTGGAGATCAATATGAGTCTGTTGCAAAACTAATAATAAATATTGGTTTTGGTCTAATAAGCAATTTATTGCTCCTGCAATAACCTGCTTGCTTTCTGAGTGTTTTAAAGGTATATGTTCTTCGTGTGAACAGCCTTTAATCTGTGATGTTAAACACCCTTCTGTTCCGATGTGGTGAGTCGGAATTGGTTGGTAGTCTGGATTTGTTCCAAAAATAGAGGTGTAGATGCGAGGGAATATTCCCAAGGGAATATTCCCTCGCATCTACACCTCTATTTTTGGAACAAATCCAGACTACCAACCAATTCCGACTCACCACATCGGAACAGAAGGGTGTTTAACATCACAGATTAAAGGCTGTTCACACGAAGAACATATACCTTTAAAACACTCAGAAAGCAAGCAGGTTATTGCAGGAGCAATAAATTGCTTATTAGACCAAAACCAATATTTATTATTAGTTTTGCAACAGACTCATATTGATCTCCAAAAGATCAAATCAGACATCCAGCTTCTGGATTTACAGACCAAAAATAATACTAGACTAATTAAAGAATTAGACCAACAAATCCCTTTGGACTTTGTTACTACGTTGAGAGAAATCCTCAACACAACTAGAGAAACAAAGAAGATTTGCAAAGAGCAAAATCCTTCTCTAGAGACAAAGGTTGACGAATTATCAAAACATATTCGCCAATTAGATATAGAGCTCAAAAGATTATCCTCTGAGCAATCTAAGATTATACCTAGACTACACAACTATATTCCAGAAATATAAAAATGGAAATAGTTAACACAGACTGGAAAGAAGTTCCAGGTGGAATTATTCCACAAGATATATCAGACTTTTATCGAAAGATAATAGAAAAGATGAGCGATGAAAGATTCTCGCGTAGATTCATCGAATCAGAAATCAGCGGTGCTAACAAAGCAGCACTCTGTATTCTAGATAGACTAAACTTCATTTCTACAGCTATAGCAGCTACCCAAGATTGTGAGTACCAATTTGCTCAAAATCTTAGAAATGATTTACAAGCTAAGACAGAAGGATTAAGAACCTTCTATAACGATTTTGTTAAGTTCCAACAAAACTTAGCATATTATCTAGACGGAAAATGGGAAAACCATTTTAAGACTCAAGAATCTACCATAAACGAATGTAGAAGAAATTCGGATCAGGTAGAAAGACAGTTAAAGGAAATCATGAATGGAATACAGGCCATTTATGAAAAACCCAATCAGACAAGTCAAGCAGATTTAGACACACCTCATATACTGATGTATGTCGATAAACTTGAAAGAGGTTTCAAGGCTTTAGATGCTAGACTTACAGAAGAGATAGCTTCTAGACAAGACTCAGAGAAAATGAATGTGCATGAATTAAAAAAATATATTGCTACAGCACATAGTTCTCTAAAAGAAAATACAAAAACTATAAACGAAGAGTTATATGTCAAATTGTATAAAGACCAGATGGCTCTTAGGGAAACCCTTATTAGTCAAATCAAAAGACAGAATGATTATTCAGAATCATTAGAAAGAATCGAGAAGAAGATTGAACAAAAACAAGAAATCACTTGTAAGTTCAAAGAGACTCCATCCGTCATAATAAAAGAAGAATCTTCAATAAGAAGAATCAGAAATGATGGATTAGATAAGACTAAGAAAGTAGCTAGCCTTACCCCTAGCATTGGACATCAAACTCTGATGATCCAAAGAGTAAGAGACTCTTCCTCCAATATAAGAACATGGTGGAAAGAAAGAAATATTTCTCACCCTCTTCAATGGAAAGAATGGGGAGAAATGGATTGGAAGTACGCTGAAGAATCCATTAGTAATGGACAACTTCCTCCTGTTAGATACATAGACTTGTTCCGAGAAGGAGCTATCCCTAAGACACCTAGCTACAACATGACATATTGTAGTAGGAATCATATCCTCGAAAAGAATTATACAGAAATTCAGATCTTCGAACCAAATTGGTTAAGATCTAGAGGAACAGACAGGAACTTTCAATTCCTAACCTTTGGACTCTTCCAGGCAAGAATCCAAGGACTGCATAGACCGCAGAATGGAGTTAACATCCTTTGTTGCCTAGTTGACAAAAGATGGAAAGATTTTCAGAAGAGCCTAGTTGGAATAGCCCAATTAGAAATGTCAGACAATATAGGATACTTCAATGTCACCCCGGCATTTACAGTATCTATACCTACAGCCAAACACTTTAAGTTAATCTTATATGCCACAGGGTATGAAGATTACGTGTTACCAGATGCAAACATTAACATAGAATATCAAAGCTATGTTAAGTTCTCCCAGAAAGCATTCGAAGGAATGCAACCAGGTATTCCTCAAGGAAGAGTTAATGAACAAATCCTTGTTAGAACAAATACTTCAGACTTTAATAATACGTACAGTATTAGAAATACTGGACCTATGAGAGAACATGCCAAGACTCTCTGGCAGTTGCCAGAATTCCAAGAGACAAAGGCCATACAGAATGAGCCTTTATATATTGCCCAAGATGATGTCACAGGCAATATTAATATACAGTTTGCTCCTCCTAAGTTCAAAGCAAAAAGCATTAGAACCGAGGAATCAAGATTTAGAAATATGGGAGATTCCACGTTAGATGATCCTTCAGAAGGAGAATGTAGTAATGCTAGCACTGCTAGAATATTACAACATGCCCCAGACTATAGACCCAGAAATTCTATAGACAATCATGATATTTTGTATGAGAAGGCCAGAATCCAAAACTTTGGACATGACCTAACAGACCAAGAAAGAGACACATACAAAAAGAATCTTGATAGAAGCAAATCAACTAGATATAATATGATGATATCTAGTGAGGTTATAAAAGACTTAAGAAATTCTCAGGACACGAAAGAACTCCTAAGAAAATTAAGACTCAAAGAAAAAGATGAAGAACAGCAAGTGTTTCCAGTTGCCACGGAAATCCCAGGCGGAAACAATGCTAAAATAGGTGAAACCTCTAGAAGTAGGTTTAATCTTTTTGAGACTCCTGCTGCTATAAATATTCCTATTTATAGTGACAGTATTATTAAGACTAAACCAGACTATGTCAAAGGATTACCCACGACAGCCATAGACTTTCAAAGTACAAAAAATATGGCTTCAGTAGCCATCAATCCAGTAGGTATCTACCTAAATTTGGATAATGTACAAGATAGAAAGAATGCCTTAAAAGAATGGCAAGATCAGATGCACATGTGCTTTGCGTCTAACGAAAGTTGGGATGCAGAATCATGTAGGAGATATGCTGAACAATCCCTAAAAGGAATTGTAAAGAACTATTTAGATAGTTTAAGAACAGCAACAGACGAAGCTAGTATAGCTAAACTAGCAAGATTTAATGAGACAAGAAATCAAAGAACTGTAAATGGTTATGTACAACTCTTTACAGCTGAATTTATTGGTGCAAGTCACCTTGCCCAAGAATCAGAAGTAGATGTGGCAAAAACTAAGTTATCTTTACTTAGTATATGCAGTTTAGACAAGATCAACGAATATAGTAATAACTATGAAACGTTGTACTATCAGATAAAAGAGTTCACTACAACTCTTAAAGACGAGTATTTTAGAAAACTCCCAGCTATTGGACACCTTCTTATTAATGAATATAGAAAGTGGCCTGGAGTTAATAATACTAAAGAAGATACTCTTGGTGAAAGAATAAATTTTGCCAAAGACTACATTATAGCAAAGAGACGCGAAAAAGCACAAGACGCTTTGATTAAGGAGACATTTAAAAATATGCCTTCAATCAAAGATGAAAGAGACATAGCACCTATCCAATGGGGATGTGGAAGAAGTTCTTCCAAAAGCCATAAAAAGAAACATTGGAAACAGACTTTCAAAGCTACGATTAATACAGACCCCAATAATAAAAAATATAAATTCAGAAAATCGACTAGCTTTAGAAATCCAAAGAAAAGAAAGAAATTATTTCCTAGAAGGAGATATTTCAAAAAGAATTCAGACTTCAGAAAGAAAGTGCCTAATTATAGAAAGGGCGAAGATAGAAAACCAACAACCAATAATTCAAAGAATGAATGTTGGGTGTGTGGTAAGACTGGACATTTTGCTAGAAGCTGTTCTCAAAGAGAGAATAAAGAGATAAAACCTAGTGTCAAACTAGTAGAAGTCATGCTTACCCAAGCTGACACACAAGACTTAGACCTCATCTATAATATCGAATTATCAGATTTCGAAATAGATGACAAGGCCAGTGTATATAGTGCATATACAACTGAGTCAGATAGTGAACCTTCTTCCGAAGAAGAAGAAGAAGAAGAATTTAAAGAATGTTTCGTCGTCACCACAATCGATGATAATGAAACATTAGATGAAGCTATTTATCTAGACTATGAAGAAGCCATTTACTGCTGTAGTTTAACAGATGTATGGCGACCTTCCCAACCAGAAAGAATGGTTAGAATACCACAGTGCTATACGAATCCAAGCCATAGGTGTAAATTCGAAATGAAATGTAGCCCTGCAGACTTCACTTGTGACTATTGTTTTACAATGATATCACTTGAGTTATTCATGGTATGCATTATATGCAAACTTCATTACCATGAAGACTGTTGGAGACATGAATTTCGTACTATGTACGAAAATAAGTATGATCACATACTAGACTTAGACATGGATAAATACTATCAAGAAATTGATATAAATAGACTCAGAAAGATTAAGGAGGGAAAAAGAAAGATGGACGAGGGTCCTTCACAGACTATCCCTGATATTCCAAATCCTCTAAAAGGAATTGAAATCAGAGAACAAAATAATCTGAGAGTTTCAACTAAAGAAAGTTTTATGAGCCTTATTGAAGTAAAGGTTCTTAACTCAGATTATCCCAGACTACTCTCTGCATTAATGGATACCGGTTGTACGGCCAGTATCTGTAAGGCAAATGCCTTTCCAGATGAGTATTATAGACCAAGCGAACAACTTATCTCCGGACGAGTTGCTAATGGTGATTACTTTGAATTACCATTACAGACCATACCTATTTATTTCCAAATAGGAGACAATGAATTTACCCATGAATTTTATGTCATGGATCCTCCTTGTAAATTCATAGGAAATCTTTTAATCGGAAATGATTTCCTTAGAAAGTATCAACCATTTTCTCAATATGATGATAAAATAAAATTATCTCATATCAGTGAATTTGATACTCAGACCTTGCTCATATCTAAGGATAGAGCATCAAACCTCATGCAAGTAAAACCTGCATGGAGACCCCTTCAGAGTTCTACAGCTAAGTGTGGTGAAATAGAGGAAATTACAGCCCCTCTTAAAAACAAATGCACTTGTCCAGACAAAAAATGTTACAAACAAATAACATTAATTCAACAAGAAATTGTTGATCAGACTAGACATCAGCTCTTGGCTATCCAAGAGATGAGAAAAAGAAAGAAAATAGACATCAGATCCTTAGACGTAGAAAAAGATAAGATAAAGGAATTAGCAATTCCTACCACTGGAGAAAATCCTATAGAAAAATGGGAAAAAGACAAAGCATATTGCCAAATCATACCCATAAACCCAGACGCCACCATAAATGGAGGCACCTATAAGAAAGGATATTCCCAGAGAGATAGAGAAGAATTCCAAACAGAGATAGATAGTCTACTCAAGGGTGGAATGATTCAAGAAAGCATTAGTAGACATAATAGCCTTGCCTTTTATGTTGAAAACGAATCAGAAAAGAAAAGAGGAAAAAGACGTATGGTATTAGACTATAGAGCTCTCAATAAGAATTGTGAGTTTGATTCATACAAAATACCAGATAAGAATAATCTTATTAGTCTTATCGAAAATAGAAAGATATTTAGCAAATTTGATTGTAAGTCAGGTTTCTGGCAAATCAAAATGCACCCAGACTCCATACCGTGGACAGCTTTTAGCGTACCACAAGGAAAGTATGAGTGGCTAGTAATGCCATTTGGATACAAAAATGCCCCACAAGTCTTTCAAAGAAGAATAGACGGCATTTTCAGAAGGTATTCAGATTTTTGCCTAGTATATATTGATGATGTACTAGTTGCAAGTCATACAGAAGAAGACCATATAGAACATCTTAGAATAATAATAGCCGAATTCGATAATCACGGTATTATTATCTCTCATAAAAAGATGCTTCTATTTCAAGAAGAAATAGATTTCATAGGAGTCCATATTAGAAATGGGAAAATATCTCCTCTAGACCATATTACTAGAAAGATTTTAGACTTCCCAGATAGAATCATTGACAGAAAACAATTACAAAGCTTCCTTGGGTTGCTTAATTGTGCCACAGACTACCTTAAAGATTTAGCCGGAAAAAGGAGAAGCTTTACCGCTAAATTAAAAGGAACAGAAAAGACTAATCCATTTAATTGGACAAAAGACGACATGGATATAATGACTAAATTAAAGGAAGAAGTCAAAAATATCCCTGGATTAGAGATGCCCAATGCAGAGGACATCTTCATAGTAGAAACTGATGCTTCAGATAAACAATGGGGTGCAATCTACTATGCTTTAGACTATCAGACAAAGAAAAAGAAATTGTGTAAATATAGCTCAGGGACATTTACCGATCCCGAAACAAGATACACAACCCACGAGAAAGAGGTTCTCGCTATAGTAAGAGCAATAGAAAAATATATGCTCTTTCTAAGACCAAAACACTTTACAGTGTATACAGACTCTAGCTATGCTGTCGGATTTAGAGATCTAAATCTTAATAGATCAAAGACTAATAGACTAATTAGATGGCAACAATCTCTTAGTGATTATGATTTCAGTATAATTCATATAAAAGGGAAAAAGAATACAGTTCCTGATATTATTTCAAGAGAATCTGTATTTGCCGAAAATCTAATAATTTGTTTCATGATATCTACAGACAAACAGACTAGACCAATGGAAGCAGGAGGAAGCTCCAGCAGAAAGACCAGATTCATAGATCAGGTAGAGGTCGCCAGATATCTACAAGGGGCATATGACCCTCAGACTCAGGCTAGCGAAAGAAGCAAGCCAAAGATGCCTAGACCCATTCTTGAAACTCTAGATGAAATTCTCATTCCCCCAGGACGAAGGAGTGAAGAAATTTGTAGACAGAATAAGATAATCGGAGGAATGTTCTTCCCCGAATACAGACCAGACCAGAGGTTTCCAGATTTAGTCAAATTCAGAAGAGAATTTACTAAAGAAACTCTCACCCTAATAGACGCTCTATGGTGGAATCATTCCAACAACCTCAAGATAGAGTTCAGACAAAATTTGGTTGCTACAGCCAGATTCATGAGGATGCAGTGGATAGCTATTTCCCAGATAAATCCAGCACCTCCCAGGAACTTAATAGAAGCTCCTAGACTCCAAGAAATGACCTATGCTAGAGCCACAGGTCAAATGGCGCCACCTAAGGAAAACAAGATACAAGATCTTGTTTATGAAAAGAAAAGGTTCTTTATCAACCTGCTTACCCCGTTAAGAAAGGAACGAGCGGCAGAAAATAATGAGACAATGGACCTAGACGCATTAAACCTAGACATTGCCGAAACCTTAAAAGAAATCGGCAATTATCTCTTCAACAGAACGATCCCAGGGCATGCATCGTTTATGAAGGGATACTGTGAAGATATACCTCAAATAAATATTTGGGGAAAAACAGACATTCCTATAGAACTCTTAGCTAGTCAAGGACTCATTGGCCAGATTTTCATACAGGAAACCACAGACGCAGATTGTTTTGGCGAAAAGATAGCCAATTACGTTGAGACGGTCAAAGAATACCTTCCCCTTTATTTAAGAAGCTATTCTATTGGTCCAGAAGCAGGATTCAACCATGAAATTGGAGGATTCCAGCTAGTCCGGTTCTCAGAAGAACCATGCTCAGACGTAGAAGGACTCTGTTCAGCAGAACTCGAGCCCATTGAAGGAAAACAAAATCCTTCAGCATTAAAAGTCAACAGATCTTTGGGTATCCTAAAGATTATGGATGAACTTTTAAGTGAAGAAAAATGGTACACGGTGTGCCAAGAAGAAGACTTGATCATCCAAGCGCAAGAAACCTTTGGAGGACGGATGACCAGAGGACAGACCAAAGGCACAGAGGTGATAATACCTACCACCACCTCCAACATTGCCAACATAGAAGAATACTGGAGCACCATTAGAGGCTCCATTCAGACCTACCAACTAGACATTGCTAGCAGAATTCCTAGCCCAACTGATTACATCAAGGTAACAGCTGACGGCTAACAACAGAAAGAAGAAGACAAGGACAGAAGCTTACGCAGAAACGTAAGCAGTGACGTCTTACAGACCAGACGAATCTAATATTATTGTATAAATTTGTTTTGTAATGTAAAGTTGCTTTATTTTCTTCAATTTGTAAAAGCTGATTGCAGTACAGAACCTGCACTTGTCGATGGGGCCACAGAAGCAGTACCCGAGGTGCATTATTGTTTGTAATCAATTGTAATTTAATCAGTTTGTATAATTATATGTAAAGCATTAGCTGTCTAAGAGGTGTCGGCAAGCTCCCTTCACTCACTATTCGCCTTGTGCGTCTAAAGCTGTGGGGCCTGCCTCTTTATTCGTTTTCTTTTTGCTTTTAGCAGCCGGTAACCGGTTTGTAAGTTTGTATCCTCCCTATATAAGGAGAAGGAGTTTTCATTTGTAAGTACGAGTTTTTCCATTCTCAGCTTAGAGTTTTCAATTCTAGAGAGCATGAGTGAGTAAAGCTTCCTTTAGTTAGCAAAAGGAAAGCAAGTAGTTTGTAATAATAATTTTACTTGAATAAAATTATGTTTCTCCTTCAGTACAACTTCCATTGATCTCCGAGTTCTGTTGTATTTTTCCAAAAGCTAGACTTATCTCTTGGCGGGTTTAGAAAACCTTCTCTCTAATTCATACAAGACTGGTGAGTGGCCGGTTTTGGGTTGTTGCTGGCAGGTGCCGTAGCCGTGAAGCCGTGAGCAAGGGTGCGTTAGGCGATAAAGGCGTAGGCAGGAAACGAACGACCGATCCTTCAAAGGTGGATGAATAGCGAGAATAAACGCAGAAGCGATAGAACAGACTTTAGACAGAAAAAGAAGGCAAGAAAAGCGATCGGAAGCAAGGTGGACCAGACATCTTATTCAGGTATATTATTGTTTAAACTATTTGCAAGTACTTATTGCTAGCTAAATATTTAAGACATAGAAAATCAAGCACATAATTAATTTATGAGCAATATAGACAGAGATTACGAAAATTTCGTAAATCAGACAGATATTAGAAGTACCCAGCCTATATTAAGGTGGGGTCTAATTAATCCAGAAGAACAAAGACTAGTGCGTAAGGCACACTTCAGATCCGGAGGAACTTTTCCTTATATACACCACGTTTGCAAGTGGGTGTCTAGAGAAATAAGGAAACTCCCAGACTTAGAAAACGCTACAGATAATTATATCCAAGCGTTAGTACAAGATATAGACGAAGAGGAAGTAAATAATCCTCGAAGAGACCTTCCTCAAGGAAGAGACAACGCTCAAGTAGACGTTTGTGGAGGTATCCACGATCTTAGACGAGTACTGCAAGAAACTTTAGAAAAATTAAAATTTGTGCAAAGAAGGAGACTTGCAGAGACTGCAGAATTCCTACGTGAAAACGGAGGAATAAGGCGTTTTAGATTTATAGAGACAGCCAGTACGTATAATCTACGTGCTTATAGACAGTTATTATCCAATTACGGAGACGCAGAATTAGACTCGTATATAGAAAACAATATCTTAACCCCCATAAGAGATATTGTATACGATATTAATTGGAATATTCCAAATTATAGGCTAGAAGCCTTAGACTTAATAGACTTCCCGTGGAAACCACTGACAGCCTCACAGCTTCATCAGTGTCCATACGGGTTGAGTTGGAGTGAAATTCTTAGACCTCCTACTCCACCAAGATCTCCAAGTGAACCAGATAGTGGTTCACCATCAGAAGACCCATCCGATAATTTTTATACAGACAGAAATTCACCCGGTTTAGACGAAACAGACTGGTGGTCGGACTAGATTCCTTATTTTAAAACAATAAGGTTAGAATAGAGTAATCTAAGATAATTCAGGGTAAGAACTTGTAATTACAAGTGGTCCCCTCATATAAGACAAGTGGTCCAACAAGTGGTCCACGTGGTCCCAAGTCAAAACTACCCTATTTGACTAAATAAGATCAAAAGAACCCCATTTACCAAATTAAGTTTAGAAAATACCCTATTCATACAAAAAACTCCGGTTATTCACTTACTGTTGTAAAATGAATTGTAGAACTGTGGTATACAGCCTTTTTTCTAATAGTGTAATATATTATGACTCTATATATGTTTGTGTTACTATTAGTATTATAAACACAAAGTTAGGTTATAAAGAGAAATATTCTCACTGTAGCTAAAACAAATGATGCCTATTTGAAAGGGTAAATAGATGAATTTTTTATTTTTTTAAAATTTTGTAGAAGTGATCTATATAGCGAGTAGATCACCTCCGTCAAATCTCATAAAAAGAAATCAACCTAGAAGTTGGTGTATTGAAAAAAATGATATATATGCGCATTTTCAACCGTTAAAATTTTTGATGACCAACTCACCTACTTCTTGGTTGAATTTTTTTAATGAAATTTGGCGGCTCTACAAAGTTCCAAAAAACAATCTATTAATTTACCCCTCTAAATGTGAATCCATTCTTTTGCTAAAGTGAGGGAATTCCTCTTTATATCTTAACTCTCTAGAGTAACACATTCAAAGCAATACAACTTTAGCAGCATAATGCATTCTCAAAGTAGTACTATATTCTGGCAAAGAGGATATTACTTTGGTAATATAGCTACCTTGAATTTAAACACATTATTATAAATTTATATAAATCCAAAAATTCCAAATGTTATTTGCATATTTGTAGTTATGTTTAATGTTTAAACCAAAAAATTATCAAACTTAATCTTAATTAAAGCTAAATACAATTTGATGTTAACTTCGTCGAGTTTATGGTCCAATTTTATTTCATACTAGAATCCTAATAATAGCTAAATATTTATTAGGCTGAACCACAAATATTCAAAACCAATATTGAACTTTTTAATTTTTAATTTTTTCCGTAATAATCCTACGTACTTTTAGTAGAATTAACATACTATCTACCTATTCCAAAGATAGACTTGGCAATACGAAAAGTATTTATCGCGAATTTTTTATATTAGGTATCTCTGACATCTTTCAATAAGTATAATGTACGTGTTATATACCTACCAAGCTTTTGTTTTATTCAGAATTTTTATTTTAAAAATCATACTAATTATCTAATTCGTAGTATCAATTTCTTAATATGTATTTATTAATAACTTAATAACTTTTGTCAAACGCTAAAACTACGTGTAGCAGCACACACGAGCACTAAGAGAGGAGATTTACCCATAAAATTTCATGATATGATATTATATTGATAGTTGTGTTTTTACATTACAATGAGAGGCCTTTTATAGGCATTACCTGAAGGAGAAATAAGGTAAGAACTATTTAATAACGTAAAATAGAGAAATAACGATGGTAGAGAGAATTAAGAAAGTGTAAAGAATAAGGTATCAATTATGTATGTTAACCTTATGTACTATAAATTGATTTGTGCACTTACGAATAATGAAAATAGACACAACATTGATTAATTGCTTACAGTTGCAAAAATGAGAAGTTAAATTAATTAGCTGCCCATTTGTTACAAGTTAGTTGTGATAGGGTTGGAAATATAAATTAGTTAATTCAAAGTTCGAATGATGCCATAAGAATATCGCGTTGTAATAACCTAAGTGCAGGTCGCGTCGGTCAAGTTATAATATAATCTCCATAAGTCCATGTATTGGTTGTCCACATGTATAGTTTTTTTTTTTGTCACAATCCACATGTATAGTTGGAAAGAAATGAAATGGATCATAGATTAATGATTTTTCCTTTCAAAAGGAGTTTGTTTGTGAATTAAAATTTAAATCGAAAGTTGTTGTAAAATGTTAAGAAAGCAATAAGGTGATCGGAAGTAATTTGAAATGCAATATTAAGTGGTAGCAATCTCATACGAGGTCCTCAAATTATATATTCATTTGGAGTTAAGAATTGTTAGTGACAAATTAATTTCAGTTAGTGTGGTTCTCGTTTTTGCTTACTCGAATTTACTGCCATCCTTTTAGACAAGAAAATGTTCTTAATAGGTAAAAAAAAAGATGATAGGAAACAAATGTAAATACTCTTAACATGGCCTAAAAACACTTGCTATAATTAAAATTGAAATTAAATCTAAATTTCCAAACAGTCTTTTTATCAACATATAAAACAACACCTGCTTTGCATCCGCGATCACTCTAATCATCGTACTATAAATTTCGATCAAAGCAAATGCCAAACTTCTAAGAGATATAGCGTATGCCATTTAGATTTCCGTAATGCTATATCGTTTGTTGCTTGGGAGTGATTCTTGATCAATAAATTAATAAATTTTAAAATCTTCATATATATATTTTTGAAAGAATTAGTAGTAACAAAGAATTATAAAAACAAAAAATATGGAGTGTTTATATATATATAAATAAGTGGGTGTTTATATATACCATTCGAATCCGAAATTTTGTAAATATAAAGTTCCTTCTTTAGTTGATGCGCTTGTTTAAAATATTGTAGCCTTACAGTAAATTGATGGAGCATGTGCCATAAATCTTGAATGGTGCTCAAATTGAGATTTATGGCACACGCTCCGCCCTTTCAATGTATGGGCTACAATATTTCAAACAAGCACTTCGATTGAATTGGAAACTTGATAGTTACAAAATTTTCGATTCTGAAGGTATATAATTAAACTTTTCTCTATACGTACCGTACTTTTTGTTTTTTTGTTTTCTTTTTTACTCTTAGTTCTTTCAAAACAAAAATTGAAATTAATTCATTTGTTAAGCAGCAATCACTCCGAGCAACAAACCATATATATAGCGTTACACCGTAGTAACCATGGTACTACACTATATGAGCTAGAATTTAGAATTTGCTTTGATCTAAATTTACAGTTCTATATTTGTAAGGAGCGTCTATGCGAAGTTAGGGATATCTAATATGTAGAAAAAAAGAGTGTTTAGAAATTTATATTTATTTTCAATTTTAATTATTACAAACGTTTTAGTATAGTTATAGCTGCAATGTTTTAAGAATCTTTAGATTTTATTTTCTGTTCTGTTTTTTTATATAATGCATTAAGAACATTTTATAGGCAAAAATAATGGAGAGGAGCCAAGTCCAAAAACGAGCACATACCACACAAATTGAAAAGATTTTTATAACCAACAATTCTTAAGTAAAAAAGGTATATTTGTAATGCAATATAAATATGTTTGTATCACTAACAAAAAGTTCAATGTGTCCAGGATGCTAGTAAAGAGAATGCAAATAATAAAATAGAGTAACTAAAACTATACATAACGCACGCCCACAAAAAGTAGCATATATAAGAGCAAGTAAAGCATGCATGCACAACTAGTTAATAATTTATTTGTCAGCTAGCATGAATTGTTTATCGAGATACCTTCGGGTGCTGCATCCACTTAGAGATGTGAAAATGAACTTTCACAAACACACCTCAACGTCGTGACTACTGAAGCTTCGGAATAACACGACCACTTGTTGCTACATATAAATATCCATAAGGCATGGTCGAGTTATGACATACATAAGTGTTCATGATGTTTGAATCGACACAAGCAGTACAGATAGTTAGAAACACATTGATAAGTGTGTTTGCGATGCGTGTTAAGATCACAGCCAAGGGCAAATAACACAACGCCAACCCCGATTCTAGCTATTTACCTACCAAGACATATAAAACTTGCACCAAACTCGCTCTTCTAACTAGTAGTGCTTAAAAAAACACAAATACAACAAGAAAAATATGAAGTTTTGCTTTTCCTTTTGAAAACAGCAACATTTCAAACGAATAACGGTTTAA
Source organism: Lonicera japonica (assembly GCA_021464415.1). Taxonomy (NCBI): domain Eukaryota; kingdom Viridiplantae; phylum Streptophyta; class Magnoliopsida; order Dipsacales; family Caprifoliaceae; genus Lonicera; species Lonicera japonica. The sequence continues at coordinate 19,271 of JAKCWG010000085.1, forward strand.
TTAGATCATTCAAATGGTGTAAAAAAGTAATGACATAAGGTGTAGCTATTGATATCCCATGTAAATACTCTAGCACTCCAAATGAGTCATAAACACATCCCCAAACATTAGTAGAAACAATCATAGAAAAGTGTACATGAGTATATGTTAATTTGGTTTATGGAGTGTCAATACTTTATATGACTACGTGGGGAACGTACCTTTCTATGAAATTTCATAATTCTATACAAAATTACGGTAATACTGTCGACAACTATCGATGATGACAACCTAGTATGTACCATGTACCTGCAATACTGCTACTATCTCGACAAGTAACACACGGGTAAAGAAAGGGAGTACAATTGCGGAACAGAACAGACAGATCATGTTTTCAGTAACTACAATGAAGTGGCTTGAAGAGGTTGATAAACATCTAGTATTGAAATCGAAGCGAGTTAATTAGCATACCATGTTTTCAATTTTCTTGAGTCGCAATATAAAGGTGCACACGTTCTACAAAATAAATAGATAATTAGATAATTCACACAATGCATACGGTAGTTAAATGATTCAGGCGCAATGTGTGCATGTTGGGTAATTCACACAATGCATACGGTAGTTAGATAATTCATGCGCATCGTGTACATGTTGAATTCTACAAAATAAATAAATAATTTGATAATTCACACGCATTGTGTGCATGGTGAATTATAGGCTGAAGAAGAGAAAGGGAGTGGGTAGCAAGTCGTTAGATAAATTACTCTAGCCCAAAGAGTGATATCACAACTGGATATGGGATATTCGTGCAAAATGTACAACTCATTTTTATATTGGTGTAAATTTAACGTATCTTAATGGATGTGGGATTTATAGTCTCAACATCGGAAAACGAATATTCCTAAAGCAACAAGGGCGGATCCAATATTTTCTGGAGGGCTAATGTCAAAAAAAAAAACAAATTTGATATAAATTTTTAGAAGCGAAAAATGGGGGAAAAAAAACTCTCTCATGGAACTATAATCCACATTCTAGTAATACATTAAATTGAAATAATTGTTTGTGGGTTGTATAAACCTCTACTCTCACGGCACACGTTAACAATCCATTATAAAAAGAATAAAGATTTAATATGTATTAAATATTACACACTCAGTTTATAAACTATAACATATTGTGTTATAATTGAAAATGGTTAAGTGTGCCTTTGGTGCCCATATTAAAGATTCCACAAAGAAAAATTTTGATGGTAAGAAATGTACATATATCACTTTTTTAGGTAACCTACTTGTTGGCTGATTTTTTTTTTTAAATGAAATTTTGTGGAGATCATCTTGAGCAAGGTTCCTCCAAAAATATATCCATTTACCCAATCAAAAACAATAATCCGTATATCTGGTATGTATGTTTTGGTATGTATGTATAAAAAATCTAGCTAATTAATCTAAAAACAAACTATAATTCGAATTTCATTAAAAAACTTTCAAACCTAATGAAATATATATGTGGTCACAAGAATGATTTTAATTACCATAATGGCATAACACCTATAAAACATTGAATCAAAGATAAACACTTGAGGCTAAATCCTAGTCGCCATTTAAGAAGATAAATAAAAGTCTTTGTGATTTATTAATAGATTAACATTGGATATTTCGGACATAATGCTACTAGTTAAACTCTGTAATTTTAAAATAATACCAACTCTTTAACCACTCACGATACAAAAGAAAGACACTTTAATTAAGTTAATATATAAATTTCATATCAGATCTCACACTTGACCATTTAGTGAAGAAACTCATAATGGATAGATATATATATAAACACGCAGTAATTTTAACAAATACCAACATAAAAGAGTTCATAGCAAACACTTTCCTTAATACATACATATAGCGCGCACTTCGCATCCTTATTTATTAGCATATAACATAGACACATACTTTATTTACACAATATTTTTGACACATAGAACCATACCACAAATTATTAGGAACAAACTTTAACACGAGTGCTGGTAGTCTTTTTCTGAATTAACTAAAAACACTCGGTGCCATAATGCAGACTGTAAAGCAAACTCTTGTTTCACTTTAACAACCACAGGGATACCTTGGAATGATGCCTTTCAAAGAGTGGAAACCATCACTAATCGGAGTCACGGAGTTTATAATATAATCATCTGTGGTCCCTGGGGCATAGTTGATGAGAGCATAATTATTGCCTTTAAATATATAAGCTTCATTTGTTTTTTTAGACGAAAATGCTGCATCTAAGCCATCTTGGAAAACAGTACCTTTCAGAGAAAGGAAACCATCAGTAATCTTTTTCGGATTCTGAACCAAATAATCACCCGTTGTACCTGGTGCAAAATTAATAAGTGCATATTGATCTCCCTTAAATATATAGGCTTCATTAGATACGGAGGAAGCAAAGGCTGCATCAATACCATGTTCAAAAATGGTATCTTTTAAAGAGTAGAAGCCATCAGTGATCTTCTTGGGTCCTCCAATAATGTCTCCGCTCACAAAGTTAAGGAGTATGTATATATTACTCCTAAATATATACACCTCATTTTTCACAGAAGAGGTAAATGCAGCATCGATTCCAGTAGCAAATATTGTATTGCTTAGAGAAGGAAAGAAATCACCAATGCTCATGGGTCCTTTAATAATGAAGTCTTCAGTTGTGCCAGGCGCATAGTTGATTTGCAAGCATTGGTCAGTAGTGAAGATGAACGCCTCCCCCTGGTTATTGAAGTTGAAGGCACACTCAACGTAATGCCCCACATTACAGCTTGGGTCAACATAGGGTTCTTCAGTTGGTGATGGGTCATCAACGTTGTCTCTCTTTCGAACATTTGTAATGTTGTTGGTGGTGAAGACAAGGTTGATCATAACTTCATCGCGTGTGGGACACCTAACATTCCTTAGGCGATTCATAAATTCTTGTGTGGTTTGCCCAGACGAATTTGGATTAGGATTGAAATGACCATTACGGTAAATTCGATTTCCTTGTGGGCTATAAGTTGGGAATTGTGATTCTGATTCAGGTGCTAGAACTACGTATGGACGTGCTGATCGAATATATTGACTATCAATGCCACCAGTGAACGCAATTTCTTGTTGATTAGGATAATCATTATGCTCACCTAAGGTCAGCACTGCATCTATTCCCCCTGGCGCAAAGATTTCATACCGATAAAGAATCATATCGGTTGTCACCCTTGGTCTCCAATTAGTCAACCTTGTTGTGCTGACAAACACCGACCCATCAACAGGTGAAGTATCTCCCGGGGCTCCTCCACCATTTACGTGGCGCTCTAAGTTGTAGTAATCTTGCAAAGTAGTTGAACCACGATCACGTGGAGCAAATCCTGTTCTGAAAATCTCTGTATAGGAACGATCATCCCATCGATACACAGCCTCCACAATATCTTGGTCTTCAATGGGGTCCCGATACTGAATACTTGGCCCTTGACGATTGTAAAGTGTCAAAGCAGTTATATGATCTTGGAGTGTACGAATACCCTCCTCAGAGGCCGGCTGGGAAATTGCAGCTGCAACTCCGCGATATTCTGATGTAGGTGGAATTGCCATATCTACAAGTCACATTAGAATCAATTGTTAAAATAACTTCGAAACACATTGCCATAGCAGTACCTTTCTTTTAAAATGACATATTCTTTTTTTTACATAATTAGTGTAGCAATTCTTACAATAGAAAGTAAGTTGTATTCTTCACCATTAATTATGTTAAAATAGATTAACAATTTGAGATGAATGGCATAAATAAATTTTTTGAATAGAGATATATGTAAATAAAGATATATTTATTATTTGATTTCTTAAAATTAAACGTATACGAGGGTAATCTACTATATACACTAATCTCCATATGAGTAGTCATATGGGGTTTTTAACATGAAACAAAGAAACTTGAAATCTAAAACATTTTTCACAATCAAACGTGCCTTATATCAAGTTTTCTATTGTTAAAAAAAAATTATGTTAGAAGCCACCAGTCATAAGATTTTATTTCCCTTTTTTAACAATTTACCATGCTATTATTGGGCCAATATTAAGTGTTTGACATAGTTATAATCTTATTAAATACAGAGGGTTTAAGTCATGTACGTGTTCTAAAGCAAGAAACTTTTAGTTTTATATAAACACTAGCTTATTTCCCGTGTGATGCACGGACATTGTATGAATTATTTTTTCATAAATATATATATCGTGTTTGTTTTTGTATATACATGTCTATACTTATATAATTATAATCAAATTTTTTGAAATATAAAATTTATCAAATCAAATAAGAAACATGAGTTTACATAAATGACAAATAATAGTATACATTGAATAAACAAATTTTATTACATCATCTAGTAGATTGAAATACAATAGTTAGTGTTTGTGTCCCTTTCAATTGTTTTCTTAATTGCACCAAAGTGAAAAAAGGCTCATGAGAGGAGTGGAAAATACAAATTCCTCTAAAACAGAAAATAGCACATAGAAATATTGTAAATTTCGTTGTAAAAAAAAGAAGAGGAAGATGCTAGTTAGTTGAAAAATAAACAATTTCTATTAATAGAACTATTCTAAAGGAATATATTTACATACTCTTTCATGCAGCCATAGAGAGATGGATAGGTAAAGAGAGCATATGTGAATCTATGTTAGGAAAATGACATAGTTCAAATTTAAATAGACATCACTAATGGATTAAGATTGAAATCGAAAGGTTGTCGGAGTTAGAAACTGAATTGTCTTTAATTAGTATTTATTTATTGTAAATCATTAATAGATTACATTTAGGAATTATGACAACATGCATTTTCATCTTTACAATGAGTTGATTGGCTATGGAAGAGATTTCAAATAATGTGAAGAATTAAAAATGAGCAATGGATTAAATTGATGTAATTATTATAATGGGAAGTAACTCATGAATATTATATTAGAGTAGTCATATATTGATAAACATTTTATAGTATATTAATTGTGCTATTATATGTTTCCACTTCCTCCATATTATATATATGTAATAGATATTAAATATAGATATAAATATGGAAAATGAAAGAGTTTAAAAAATAAGTAAATAAAAGTTTCATAATAAAAATTATTTATTACTATAATTATTACTCTTTCTCGATTTTACTATAATAATAATATTATAATAAATAATATAGATTATTAAGGAAATTGATATATAAATTAATAAGAGAGAGGATATTACTTCTCTGTAGTATTATAATAGTCTTTTTAAAATCGATATTAAAGACTGATTTTAAATGCACTTATTAAATTATATTTATTATCTTAATTTGGGAGAAATCCATCATGTATGAAAAAACAAAAATCACCCTTGGTGGCAAGTATAAGCCAATTTTATGTTGGAGTTATTTCATTTTAAATAAAAAAGTTATAATTTAATTTTTATATTTTCTACGAAATACCGGGAATGAGGAAAAAGGTCTCGTTTGACAATATTTTTCGCAAAAAAAAATACAGGCAATAATTTTAATTTTTTTTAAATTAGGGCATTTTTTTTTTATTTTTTTTTCAAAATAAAAGGTTGTTTATCAATTGTGTTTTAAAATAAGTGTTTTGACCCAAATTGTGTTTTATGTAAACTAATTAACTTTGCATAAAATTGTGTTTTGTGAAAACTTAATCTTGCAAACCAAAAAATTTAATGCAAATTTTTTTTGCATGATACGTTCATATTTTTACCTAGTATATTTTTATTAGTCACTTAGGTAACTCTGAAGTAACGTCAAATAAACTCCAATGCGTAGTAATGTATTAGAAAAGGAGTTGCATAATCCAAAATATTTATCATGTGTGTCTTATTAATAAAGTAGTATAAATTTTTAGTTTGTTAAAATAACTCTAAATCTAAGTCAATTGATTAAAACATTTAGACATAGTAATCTGCTAAAAAAATGATGTGCAAATTTAATTTTGCATGATACCATAGTATTTTACAATTCAAAAATTTATTACAAAGTTAAGGTTGCACGTACTCCTTCTAGAGTTTGGTCAAAAATAAGTCCTTAATTTACAGAAGTATTATTCCCTTGTTCTTTTGCAAAAAACATTTTCAAAAAAATCTTAACATAAATATAATATAATCAATCGTAAAAATAAACTTTGCCGGTGTTCATTTTAATTCTCAATGGTGAATTGTGCTAGATAAAAGTTTATTCAATATTAAGAGACAAAAATGGTGTTTGTCTCTTAATGTTTGATTAAATGAATTAAAATTTTGAGTTAGAGGCAAGTTCTATGCTGAATTTTTAATTTAAGTTGAGTATAATTTTACTCGAATGGAGTGGACTTAATCTTTTTAACAAAATAATAAGGGTAGAATATAAAATTAATCATCTTTTACATATACGTGCAATAATGTATATATAGAAATGTCAAACATGTGTCACTTGGTAAATATTACATATTGCTTTTTAAGTATAAGGTTAATGATGTAACTATCACAATACAAATAATTAAAATAATAAAGAGCATACCTGATATTAGATCTGTCGTGACCGAAAGGGATATGATTGAGAAATTAATATAAGAGAGAGTTATGTTTTAGGGTTAATGAGGAAATGCAAGGTGATACTTATTTATAGTGAGGGTTTGGAAGAATTGGACGGATGTGATGAAATGTTTAGATAAAGAACGGTTGATCTTGTTGGCTCTCAAATATTCTTTGCTTCGTAATTAAATTTTTTTCACTATAACTTTTTTTTTCAAGATATTTTCTAATACTACAAGGTATTTTTGCCAGCTTTCGCGCACTTTGATTAATCAATATTTGTAGAATAGGGGTTCCATTATTAGTAGATCATTTTCACCACATTTTATTAAAAATTTCAATAAGTAAGTGCATTAATTAAACATTAAAAAGTTCAACGGTCAGAAATGTGACGAATGCGATGAACGTGTACATAACGAGAGAGATCAACGGCTGATATATCATATTGGCTCCCAAATATTCTTTGCTTCATTGTTAGTTTTCTTTCACTATAAGAAAGAGATATTTTACTTTTTTTTAGATATTTTCTAATATTACGATGTATTCTAGCCAACTTTTGTGCACTTCAATTAATTACTGTTCACACAACAGTGGCTCCGTGATTAATAGATCATCTTCACCAAATTTCTTAAAAAAATTCAAATAAATAAGTGCATTAATTAAATATTTAAAATTTCAACGATTAGAAATGGGCATATATCACTTTTTAAGTCTACGCACTTTCAGGGCGATTTTTTTAAATAATTTGGTAGGGATCATCTTGAGCAAGGTTATTCAAAAAAACTACCATTTCCTCTTCAAAAATTGCAATCCATATATATGGTATGCATGGTTTGGTATGTATGAGAAATGTTACCAATTCAAAATTAAAGTTTGTACTTATATGTTTAAGACCAAAAGAATATAAATTTTACTTGTAAGAAAAATACTTGAAGGGTCTAATAAGGTGTAGTATATTTACACATAAAATAATAATAATGCTGTTATTACCCAAATTTTTAAAAATCTAAGGGCTTTACTTTGTCGGAGTCTTTTGGGGATCTTGAGGCCACGGCTGCCCACTCTTGATCGCTTTGCCATGGTGTCCATATCGGGAACACATACTCGGGGTGGTAATGGAGGAATGCGGCCTTTTGTGCCCTTTTTGGATTTTCAATTCGGTTAAATCTTGCATTAATGTTACCGAGAGGTTGTGGATGGCTTGAAGTATGACTTCATTCAGTGTGGCCTCTGGAATAGGTTGAGTGCGACACGAGCTTTGAGGAGCTTGTGATGCTGGAACTTGTTCTTTTTCAATCCTGGTGTCAAGTGAGGTAATTTCCTTCCTCATTCGAATCCTCATCATCATTATCGTCTTGAGGAGCATTTAAATCCATCCCCCCAACCAATTTGTACTTCATTAGCCGAATAGTTTTGACGGTATAAAGTTCATTCTCGGTGGAGCCACAACCTCGATTTTGTCATCAATCGGAATGTCATAAAACTTAAAAAATCGAGTGAGAGCCATTCCATAAACTAGTCCTTGTTTCTTCCTATAGTGCTTTCATGGAAAATAGTGAAACATGAGGCTAGCGTAATCCAATTTGTAGCCCTTTGTAATAGCCCAAACTAAGAACATGTCCATTTGGTTTATCGAGGCTTGGCTACCACGTCTTAGGACAGTACAATAACCAACAATTGAGTGGATGAGGCGGCTTGGAGGTTTACATTGATGTTGTAATCTCATCGCCCGTCCTATAATACATCTCTTAAGAATGAGGCGTAGAGCCTCGGACTTCTCAACCCAAGAAACTTTCCAAAATTAGACAGAACATCCGTTATGTTGCTTGTTGGGAAAGCAAAAATACCAACTAAATCGGCCTTAGTGAAACTAATTATACGGCCGTTCAAGAGTGTGATAAGTCGTGACTTGTTTGGGCTACCATTCTTAAGGGATGAGTGATGAAGGTTAGTGTAGAACAAACGTACCAACCAAGGGTAAACATTTTATTTGATGTATAAGAAATTAAGAATACATTATTTGTGAAATAGAACATGTATCTTAAGATCATTGGAAGATAACAAAGTAATATCAAATTGCTTACCTTGAACGATGGTTTGAGTGGCGTAATCGAAATTGAAATTCGCCTCGAACTCATTTGAGAAGAATAATGGAGGAAGAGGAGCACATGGAGGAACTTCTTCGGGTGTAGCCTCGTGAGCTAACGGGCCTCCTTTGTCGCCTTAGTAATCTGGGGTATGAGTTTTGAAGAAACTAGGGTTTGAAGGATGAAATTGAGTTTCGAATTAGAGATAAATTGGTGGTTTTAAGGATTGAAAATGGTATATATGAGTTTAGTTAAAGGTTTTAAGTAGTTATAAGAGAGAAATTTGAGAGAAATTTGGAAAATTTCGAAAGTAGGGCTAGGTTTAGGTTAGAGAGAGAGATTGGTGGGTTTAATATTTTTTGGGGTAAAATGGAGTGATTAGCGTGATTTGATGATGGAAAAGTTGAAGATTTAAGGTTTAAAGAAGATTTGAAATAAGTTTTTAAGCGATTTTGAGGTTTAGAGGTGTAGGGAAGAAAAGGTGTTTTGAAGTAGAGAGAGAATGAGAGAGAATCCATAAAGAAGGGAAAAGGCACTGATTGCATTAATCGAATGATGTAATCAGTCGACTAAGGATAAGGCATCGGTCGACTGATGTAGCCCTTAGTCAACTGATCAGTGTGCTTTTTGCAGAATTTTGACAGCTTTTACCGTAGCTATCTAGATATTTGAATATTTCACTTTTAAAGCTACAAAATGAGTATTAGTCCTCACAATATGTAAAATTAATGCAAGCTATGTAAATACAATGTTTGCACAAGAATTAATTCAAGATATGTACATAAATATTGTATGCTTGTAAAGAAGCATTAATTGATCAATGTACATGAATATGTTGGACAACTAGATATCACAAGCTCTAGTCATACTAAGTTCATGTCGAATAGTACTAAAACGATAATCGGGAGTGGTTTTATGAAATATCCCCAAAATTGCGATTCGGTGCTAACGAATTCAATATCAATATCACCTTTTTGCACATGATCACGAATAAAATGATGTCTATCTCAATGTGCTTTGTATGTAAATGTTGAAGGGGTTCTTGGTCAAGCTAATAGCACTTGTATTGTTATACTTAATAGGAATGTGGCTACGACTAATTCAAAAGTCTTCTAGTTGTTGTTTATTTAAAAAGTTTGTGCACAACAACTTTCGGCCATCATATATTCGGTTCCGGCCATGATAAACCACACATAGTTTTGTTTCTTGCTTGATCAAGAGATTAGTGTGTGTCCTTGAAATTGAAAAGTGCCACTAGTGGTTTCCTATCGATTTTGCATTCGGCAAAGTCGGCGTCCGAATAGCTAATTAAATCAAAATTGCTATTTCTTGGATACCATAATCCTAAAAGAGCTAGTGCCGTCTAGATATAAAAAAAATACGTTTAGGGCAAGCAAATGTGATTCTTTAGGATATGTTTGGAATCGTGCACAAAGACATACACTAAACATGATGTCCGGCCTACTAGCCATCAATTAAAAGTAGACTACTGATCATACCTTGATATTTCTTGATGTCAACACTCTAACCATTTTCGTCTTTGTTGAGCTTCAATGTCGAACTCATCGGTGCGCTCATCGACTTAACTCTTTCCAAATCGAACTTTTTTAGAAGCTCCTTGACGTACTTCTCTTTGTTGACAAAGATCTCGTCTTTGCATTACTTGACTTGAAGTCCAAGAAAGTACTTGATCTCTCTTATCATGCTCATTTCAAATTCCTTTTGCATACAATTAGAGAATTTTTTGTATAGATTTTCGTTAGTAGAACCAAAGATAATATCATCAACATGGATTTGAATAAGTAGCATTTCATTCTCATGATTCTTAATAGATAAAGTAGTATTTACTTTGCCTCTAACAAAACTATTATTAAGCAAAAATGAACTTAATATATCATACCATGTTCTAGGTGCTTGTTTTAAACCATACAAAGCTTTCGATAATTTAAATACATAATCTGGAGGTTGGATACGCATGATTTTCAAAACCGAGAGGTTGTTTCACATAAACTTCTCTTCAATGAAACTATTCAAGAAAGCACTTTTTACATTCATTTGATACAACTTGAAATTCTTGAAAACGAAGAAGTAAGTAGCATGCGAATTGCTTCTAGACGTGCAACGGGTGCATATGTTTTCTGATAAATCATTGCCTCTTTTTGATTGTATCATTGGGCAACAAGTTAGCATTGTTTCTAACAATTACACTACTTTCATTCTTTTTATTGCGAAATACCCATTTAGTGCCTATAATAGTAAATCATTTGGTTTGGGAACAAGGTCCACACTTTGTTTCTCTTAAATTGATTGAGCTTTTCTTGCATAACCATCATCCAAGATTCATCTTGCTCGCTTCATTTATATTCTTAGGCTTATATTGAGAAACGAAGCCATATTATTGCATACATTTCTTTAGGATGATCTAGTCATAAACCTTACTAGATGGCTCTCCAAGAATTTGATAAATAGGGTGGTTGGACACAAAAATTTCCAACTCCTAGGCAAATCATTCGAAATTTGCTCGATTTTATTTTTTAACTCCTTAGAAGGAGCTTGAGCACTCAATATTCTTCTTTAGATGTATCATTAATTTGAATTTTCACATCTTTTTAGATAATTTCAACATCATTATCAGAATGCATTATGGGTGTAAATGGATTGGATTCATCAAACACAGCATGCATAGATTCTTGAATAACTAAAACTTTTTTTGTTATAAACACGATAAACTTTAATATTAGTGGCATACCTACGAAAAATTCCTTCATCAGATTTGCATCAAATTTTTCTAAGTGATCACGATCATTGAAAGATAAAAACATTTGCAACTAAACACTTTGAAATATGCAATATTCTGTATCTTGTCATTCCAAATTCCTAAGGTGGTTTATCTAACTTTTTTCGAATAATAAACACGATTAATCACATATGCATGCGGTATTGATGCTTCCGACCAAGTACTTTCGATAAAGATGTTCATTAAGCATAGTTTCTAGACATCGCTTCGAAGAGATCTATTCATTCCTTTCAACAAAACATTTTGTTGAGGAGTTCTAGAGTGCCAAAACGTTATGATCAATGCATGCTCATCACAAAAATTCTCAATATCAACATTATCAAGTTCTCTACTTCTATCACTTTTAACATACATAATAGAAACACCTTTTTCCATTTTGGGAACCTTTCTACAAAAATCAGCAAATACATGTGGAATTTCACTTTTGCGGAGCAGAAAGAAACACCCATGTAAATCTAGAAATAATCATCAACAATAAACAAAGGCATACAATTTACCACCTAAGCTAGCAACTAAATTGGTATAAATAAGTCTAATGCAACATATCAAGGTCTGTTGTAATAATATCTTTTTAAATTTAAAAGTAGATTTGTGTTTTTTACCAAGTTGGCATGTGTCACAAATTTTATCTTTAACAAAAACTTTAGTTTTAGGCAATCCTTTAATTAATTCCTTTTTGTCTCCCGTTATGTGCTTTGAACAACCGCTATCCAAGATATTTTGTTTTACCTTCCTTGTTTTCAAGTAAAACCTACACCTGACCTTAAGCAATTCTCCTTTGGTACCTAAATGAGTTGGGTTTTGGGTTAGAATACATAATGGTTCCTTTTGGAAACCCATGTAAGTTTTCTCTTAGGAAAGCTCTCATTTATATTAAAAACAAGAATCCATGTGAATGAGTGTTTTACCACATATGAGCAAAGATGAGTGGGATATGAGGTGTGTATATTTTGAAGAGAAAGAGAAGGAATATCAAATTTGGAAGAAAGAAGAAAAAAGAAAGGAATTAAAAGAAGATTTAAATAGTGAAAGAGAAGAAGAAAAGTGTGAAAGAAAGAAGAAGAAAGAAGAGATAGGAAGGAAAGAAAGAATAATAGAGAGAAAGTTAAAAGAAAGAAAGGAAGAAGAAGAGAAGAAAGAGAAAGAGAAGAAAGAAGAAAGTGAAAGAAGAACGAGAAAGATAGAAGTTGAGAGAGAAAGAAAGAAAAGAAAGAAGAATAAAATGAAAGATGAAAAGATGAAAGACAGAGAATAAGAAGAAGAAAAGAATTAAGAAAGGAAGTAGAAAAGAAAGGAGAAGAAGAGAAGAAGAAGACAAAGAGAGAAAGAAAGGAGAAGAACAAATGATATAAGAAAGTTGGAAGAAGAAAAAAGAAGAAAGTGAAGTAAGAAAGAAATTAATGAAGTGAAAGAAGGAGAATATCAAATAAAAGAGAAAGTGGATAAAAGAGAAGAGAACAGTAAGAAGAAGAAAGAAGTTTGTGAAAGAGAAAGTTAGAAAGGAACAGATAAGCGAAAAGAAAGAATAATAGAGAAAGATAGAATAAGAAAGAAAAGTGAACAATAAGAGAAGATGAGAAGAAGAGCACGAAGAAGAGAAAGAAGAGAAAAGAAAGAAAGAAGAATGAAATTGAGAAAGAAAGAGAAGAAAGAGAAAGAAGAAGAAGTGAAGAAGAAATCGAAAGAGAAGGAAAGAAGATAAAGAAAGTTTGGAAATTGAACAAAGAAAGAGAAGAAGAAGAAAGAAGGAGAGAAGAAGAAGAAGAAGAAAGAAGTGTGTGAAGAGAAAGAAAGAAAGAAGAAGAAAGAAAGAAGAAGAGAAGAAGAAAGAAAGAAGAAGAAGAAAAAAAAGAAAGAGAAAGAAGAGAGAGAAAGAAAGTTCAAAGAAGAAACAAAGAAGGAAGAGAGAAGGAGAAAGAAGAAGAAGACGAAATTGAGACATACAGATAAAAGAAGCTGAGAAGAAGAAGAAGAAGAAAGACTTGAGAATCAAAGAAGATACAAGTAGAAGAAGATGAAGAAGAGAAGAAAGAGAGATAGAAGAGAGAGACCAGAAGAATTGAAAGAGGATTTTGAATGAAGAAAATAAGAAGAAGAGAAGAAGAGAAAGAAAGATAAAGAACAGAATAATTAAAGAAGAATAAGAAAAGAAAAGAAGAAAAAGATGAGGATAAAGAAATAAATAAGGAAGAATGAACTTAAGATAAAAAAAATGAAGAAAGAAGATTAGAAGAAAGAAAGAAGATAATTAATAACAAAGAAAAGTTGAAATGAAACAAAACGAGAAGAAGTAAATGAGAAAGAAAAGAAAGAAAGAAACATAAAGAAGGAAAGAAGAAGAGAAAAGAGAAGAAGAAAGATGAAGAAGAAGAAAGAAGAAGAAAGAAATTGAAAGGAGAAGAACAAGAAGAAAAGAAAGAAGAAGTAAGATTGAGAACAAGAAGAAAGTAAAGAATAAAGAGAGATTTTTTTAAAAAGAAAGAAGAATAATGAGAAGAAATATAGTATAATGAGAAAGAAAGGGAACAAGTGAAGAAGAAATGAGAGAAAGTGAAGAAGAGGAAAAGAAAGAATCTAGCTCGAGGAAAGACAGAGAAAGGATTTATATTTAAGAAGGAAGAAGAGAAGAAAGATTTAAGATGACAAAGAGAGGAAGAAAGTAGACTAGAAGAATGAAAGAAGAAAGATGAGAAAGAAGAACAGATCATAAGAAGAGAAGACGAAATTTAGAATAAATTTTGAAAGAAGAGAATAGAGAAAGATAAGAAAGAAGATTCAAAGAAATCAGAAGAGAAGTAAGAAGAAGATAAGAGGGATTAAGAAGGAACAAAGAAAGAATAATATAAGGTATAAGAATAAACGAATAAAGTTAATAAAGAAGATAAAGAATATAAGAGAGAACAAGAAAAGAAGATGAAGAAGAAAAACGAATAAAGAAGACAGAAGATAGAACATCGGTGAAAGACATTAGAAATAAGAAGGATTCTCTATGTGAAAAAAGTGAAATAACAAGACAAAAAAGATCAAAGAAAGAAAGAGAAAGAAGAGATTAAGAAGAGAAAGAGAGATTTTGAAGAAAGACAAAAATCAGAAAATAAGGAGAAATAGGAGCAAGAAAGAATAAATGAAAGCTCAAGAAAAAGAATAAAAACAAAGCATAGAACTACCATAAAGAAACAAGGAAACATTTGATCTAGAAGAAAGACATATCAAAGGTATATAATAATTCTAAAGGAAAGACATAGAAAGAGAGAGAGAAAGAAATCAAGTTTAAATAAAAGAAGAAGTAAGAATAGAAGAATAAAAGAAGAATAAAGAATAAAGTGAGTTGAAATAATTTAAAGAAGATTTTGGTTAACCCGAAGAAGGGAAGAACAAGTCAAGAAGAGAACAAGAATAAAGAAGAAAGATGCTTTTAAGAAACCTACATGTGAAGAACAAGAATAAAAGAATTGGAGAAGGGAGCATAATAAGGATTCCTTAAGAAAATGAAGTGAAGAGAAAAGCAAGAAAGAAAGATAAGAGAAAGGAAAGAAGAAAGTTAGTGAACAAATAGAGAAAGAGAAGAGAAGAATGAGGTGTGTATGTTTGAAAAATTTTTGTAATCTTTTTGATTATCAATTTGGTTGTACCCCAAATCGACTTAGTTAAAATCCACCTTTGCATTCTTAATAGTTTTATCCAGGTTATCCTTTTCATTAATGAACTTGGTTAGATTATTAGTTAAGTCATCCACTTGATCTTTCAACATAGCATGTTAAAATACAAGTGTGTTTGAAATATACTTTTCTTTTTCCCTTTTCAAAGTCTTAATTTCATTTTTCAAATCAATGTTTTCCTTTTCAAAAGTTTCACACTTGTTAAAAATTGAGGAGTTGTCCTTTTTGATATTTGCATACTTTTTAGAGAAATTTTTAATTTTTCTATGCAATTTCTCAAACATCTCATAGAGTTCATCATAATCATTCTCGTCATGTGCATGTTCATCAATGAAAGTATCATTATCACTAAAAGAATCATAATTGGAATCTACCTCATCATCTTTTGACATAAGGCAAATATGCGCATCGTCCTCGTCACTAGAGTTAGCGTTGGATTCTCCACCTTCGAAATTGCTTTATGTTCCTTTGAGGGTGTGTTTCACATGCTTGAACACTTTATCCCTATTTTCTTTTCTTCTAACTAGAAAATTGCTTTTGAAATGTCCTGGTTTATGGCAATGAAAGCATTTATTGACTTTTTCTTTTAAACTCTTGATTGAGTTGGTTGATCATTGTTTCCTCTTTCTTAATAGTTTTTCTTCTTTGCTAGGAATTTCATGAATTTCCTAGAGAGAAGTGGCATATCTTCATCTCCTCCTAATGACTCATTGTCATCCTCAAGTTGACTTTCTTTGAGGGCTAGAGTCTTCTTTGATTTTGAATCATCCTCATTTTCTATTTTCAATTATTTTTTATGGGTTTTGAGAGAACCCAAGGGTTCATCCATGCTAAGAGTCTTGAGGTTCTTAGCCTCTTGTATGGCCATAGCCTTATGCCTCTACTTCTTGGGAAGAATCCTAAGAACTTTTTAAATCTTATCTTCATTAATATAAACTTTGCCAAGAAGATCCAAAGCATTAGTGATGATAGAAAATCTACTAAACATAGACGTAAGGGCTCCATTTTGAACAATTCATAATCATGGATAAGCATATTTATATTATCATCCTTAACTTGAGAGGTTCCCTCATGAGCAACCTCAAGTTTGTCCCAAATCTTTTTGGCGGTTTTGCAATTAGAGATTTTGTTGTACGTATTCATCCATACTTAAAGCACAATGCAAGGAGTTCAAGGCTTTAGCATTGAATTGAATTTTCTTGATATTATTCTCATCATATTTGGATATCGATTTGGGAATTATATTTCCCCTTTCATCGATTTTGGTAATCTCATAGGGTTTAACAAGTGTGACCCTTTATTGTTCAAAATCACCATCTTGCAAAAACGTACACATTATATTTTTTCAATAATTATAATTTTTGTCATCAAACAATGGTGGCCTAGTGATGGAAGCAACTTCGAAAAGGCCGGTTCCTTGATAAATAGACATGATTGTAAACTCTAAGATTGTAAAATCAAAACAAAAGTACAACCTGTGATACCAATTGTAGGTCAAAAAATACCTAGAGGGGGCGAATAGGGTTTTTGAAACTTAATCTGGTTTTAAAAATCATTTAAAAAATAATCCAAGTCTATATCAAGCAACAAGCAAACCAAGCAAGCAAATCCAATCACAAGCAATATAATGGCAACAAAATAAAGAGTTAGAGATAGAAAGATTAAACCAAAGAAGTCCAAGTCATTTTGTTCACGCCGTTCCGTTGTTTAGACCAAATGTCCGCGCCTGAGTAGTGCCCCTGAGAAATTTCACTAAACTGATTTTCTTATGGGTGAAAATCAAACCACTACAAGTGTATTTTTTCACTACACTCACACAAGAAATTCCTCTTACTATTTTGTGTGATAAACCTCTCACAATATGCAGAATAAAGTTTGTTTGGTGATCAATAGCAAGATATAATAACTATCAAATGTTTTAGAAGATTACAAATGATGCTCAAACTAGAGTTATCAAGTTTGATCAAACTGTATAGCTGAAATGATGAATGATTGATCAAAACAATTTCTTAAATCTTTGAATAATGAGAATAGATGAAGAATGAAGATGAATAGTGATTCAAGGTGATTTGGAAGTGTCTAGGAAGTCATATATATAGTTCTAGACAAGATATGGCCGTTTGAAAGAGTTGGTATAAGTTTGGTGCTAAAAATGATAAAAAAAATCAAAAATTCAACGGCTATATTCTGAGGCATCAGTCGACTGAGCAAAGATTGATGGCACTTAGTCGACTGATGCTCTGTCGACTAATGCCTACTGTCATGCCTGGCAAAATCTCAAATTTTGAACTTTTGCAATTTTGCTCCAAATTCAATTCTAATGCTTGGGATAAGTCAAAAACATGTTCCTAAAACCCCTATTTTCGGGAGCGTTGAAAATATACTTGTTTGAATTTAATATGAATTTATTTTGAAAAACCAGTTTTTGTGAAATGATGTTTTCAAAAGCTTTTCAATTCAAACTTGTTTTGGATCAATCTAAGAATGCTATATGATATATTTGAGCTATAGAGATAATCAAACAAGAAAATTTACAAGATTACCTTAAGCACTTACTCAATTTGAAATTAACGAGTCTTCGAGCGCTTAGAAAGTTTCTTTGGTTTTTCAGTTGCTTTGAACTTTGATTCTCATTGATTTGTCATTGAATATTTGATTTGATCAAGTTTTTAGATGTGATGTAAGCCAATGAGATTTGGAATACTTGTAATGGATTGATCTCACTAACGGTTTGTCGGTGGTTTGTCGGTTTTGTTCCACGCATGATGATCAGATTGTGGCTGTACTTAATTTAACACCCATGCCAAATTACAAAAGATTAAATTATTATTATTATCAAAACAAGATTATAGACTTTTAGGTCAACAATAATTACACGCATATCCTACTTAGAGACCGAAATGGCAAATTGGGTGCCTAACACCTTTCCGATTCGTAACTTAATCCTCGAACCTTCGAATTGACTGGTTTTTGCATCAACTATGTTTAAGAGGCCGTTTAATTTATAAATATTCCTCTTTTATACACAATTTTGTTTGTTTAGTAAAACAAACTTGCAACTTTGATTCCCTTTACAAACCATCATCTTTTCTCTATAACACAAAATAAATTGTTTTTTTTCAAATAATCGGGAAACCGGAGGAATCCCCTCCCATGAGGAGCCGGCTTCAAAAGTGAGGGTTCTCACAATGTGATAAGATACTCTCTATATCATGCTCATTATTATGAGTAGATATCTGTCATCCTTAATCATTTTTGTGAATTTTTCTTCCTCAACCCAAAAGAAATTTTTTCCATGAAAAAAGTCAAAAAGTAAGAAGAAATCTCACAATATGCCTCAACTTATTTTCCAACTTCTAACAAAAAATCAACTATTTTTGTTATCATTTTCCATATTATTATCAAACGGACTTGTAGTGTTTTTTGGATTTGTATGAAGGACTAATGCTATTATGTTTGCATTAAAATTTTATGGCTTTAAAATTATGTTTTTGCATGCTTTAAATTTTGAAACCCCCTTGTTAAATTCCAGGCTCCGCCACTGTATCCATATTTTGATAATTCGACCTTTGGCAACCTCAATTTCGGTCCTCCTTTCCCTCGAGGTTGAACACCAAGTGTAAATGTATTGACCATAAGAGGTAAACTTCATTATGTGCACCTTACCACAATTTGGTCTTTGGGAACCTCAGTTTCTTCTGTAACTACCTGAGTTTCCCCTCAATGTGAGATGCAATAAATAGTTTAAGTGCCTAAATGATATGTTTTTTAGTTTAAGGGGTAAAGTGAGATTGAGTGAATAATCTAGAGGCCATTGGGATAGTTTACTAAAAACTATAAATTGTAACTTATTATAATGTAGAGGTTGTTCCTATATATAATTGGCCCAAGTTGGGACCGACATTTTTTTGGGCAGTGACATTTACACCCCAATATTTGTCACAAACAAGGGCTAATACCTCCCTTGTCCAAATAAGGTTTGCCCGATGAGATGTAAGTGCAGTCACATACACTTGGCTCACTTGGTGAGAATTTGTTGGTAAGAACTCGCTTAAAATCAGGTAATGAAGTGCATGAGTATACTGGAGTGCTTTTCAAATAAGGTCCACTTGGTGATTGCACTCACATAAATTCGGTCCAAATGGGATGAATGTATTACTAAGCACTCACTTAACATTAGACAATGAAATGTTGAGTATGCTGATGTTTGTGATAAAGAAGGAGGTGTTGACATGTGTTTTAAGTTAAATTCTGGAAGGGGTGTTTATGACACATTTGAGAGGTATAAATATCATTGTCCTTTTTTTTGTAAATATGATTAAATGGGGGTTATAAACTTTATAGAGTATCCTAAAGTGTTACGGTAGTTGGTAAATATGCAATTGTTGATGATTGAGTTTCATCACCCTTCCTTTTACTTTTTCTTATCACCATGGAATTTTATCTTGTAGTTAGTAATTTGAAAAAGAATATCAAAGGTTTTGTATTCTCTTGGCTTCCCTAGTTTAG
Source organism: Lonicera japonica (assembly GCA_021464415.1). NCBI lineage: Eukaryota > Viridiplantae > Streptophyta > Magnoliopsida > Dipsacales > Caprifoliaceae > Lonicera > Lonicera japonica. The sequence goes on from JAKCWG010000085.1 coordinate 38,851, forward strand.
ATGGAAATTTGGCGCATTCTAGACCTAGTAACACGTTGGTTTGTGGCTTTGTACCATATATGTTGATTTATGTGAGAAATCCATTCGCGACTTATTAAACACTTTCTTTTTTTGTTTCATTTTAACACGATTTTATGTCATGTGAAACGTGTATCTATTACATATGACGTTTTCGTGTATAGAATGGACTGATTTTGGTAATGCATTAACATAATCTTGTGTAATGCGCGGAATCCAATTTGATAACCCTTAACACCAATTAATATTCTCAGTTTATTCATTTCCTGTGCAATTTTGTTCAAGTTCAATTCTAATAATCTTAAAATAATATATTTACATAAAATTCTCATGGACATGTTGAAAGCAACATAAATCTCATTCTCGCAAATTTTATAATTTTTTGTTTTAAATTTATAGTCTCAATCCCTTTTGTAATAAAATTCATGTAACAAATATCACAATAGAAATAAATTATACTCTTTATCACAGTTTAAGTTGAAAATACAGTTTTACTTGAAATACTAAAGCCAAAGTAGAAGTACCACGTTAGAAGGGAATATGTGAGAATGTATAAAACAAGGGCGGCCCTGGACGCAAAGTAATGGTCACAGTTTGTAATAGTGGCCCAAAAATTCTCACTATATCACATGGTAATGGTAAAATTTTTGTGGTCACCTATTAGAATCGTGATAATACTTTTACCCATTAGAGTCATGATTAAAAACCATTAACTTGTGAATTTTTTTATGTTTTTTTGAAACTTGGCAGTTTTGGGGTCAAGTTTCGCGCATCTCGACTAATGTTTTTGTGCCCGCCGGGGTTTGACCTGAGAAGTTCACAGTCAATCCCAGAGCTGAATCCAGGACAATAACCGCTGGGCCAAGTCTGATGGTTAACTTGTGATTGTAACCCATCCTAAAATTTAAGCGTTTAGGTAGGTGGTTTAGTGTATGCAAGTCTGATGGTTAACTTGTTACTAATGAAAATCAAACCCTTGCACTCAAGCATTCTACACTCAAAGGGTACCATTTGATCATCTTACACTTTTGTTAAAACTTTCATATGAAATCTTATACATGCGTATGGGTACCATACGCAATGTGTGCGCAAGTAGTCTAGTTACTAAATATTTATAATTTTATGTATTTGTATGTTTTGTTTAATTATTCTAGATTTCCTAAAATATCCTTAGTGGGCCGGCTTTCCAACAAATAAGAGTTATCCTTAAAATTTTGTAGGGTGTGCAAAGGTTTAAAATTAATCAATATATTTATTACAATCCACTGACCAATCCAATCCAATCCAATATGATTTTATATTTTAAAATTCAATCCAATCAACTTTGATATTGGATTGAATCGGTTCGAAAACAACGTCTTTTGTAGGTATAAGAATTATTTAAATTTTAATAACATCTAGAACAAATCCAATCAACTTTAGAAGGATCAAATTAAAGAATATAAATAAAACGTTCCTTTCATTACTAAAATAAAAATCTAAATTAAGTAATTCCATATTAAAGTCTAATTCAGTAGTAAAATAAAAGATAAATAAATTAAGGTTTACTTATTAGGTTCTTTTATATATGAAACAATAATAAGGTGTAACGCAGTCTATATTAATAACCTAGGGTTTAATAATAATAATCAATTACGTAGAGCCAAGTGTCATATTTAATTGAGGTCTGATTGGATCAGTTTGACATTGGTATTGCCAATGTGATAACCAAACCAGTCGAATGTTTGGTCAATTTTCTAAAACGCAAATCAATCTAATCCACTATCTTCACCCAATCCAATCAAAATTGGATTCGATCAGTTGAATTATTAAAAAATTTCCCCCTTAAAGTTTATCCATTTTTGCACTTTCGTCCATAAAGTTTATTTTGTATAACACCCGTCCTTAAAGTTTGCTTCCATTTTCACTTCAGTCCAAAAACTCCACTTGTCATTAGGTTTTTGGATGAAAAATACCACTGTGTTGCACTTTGGCATTATAGTGAGGTAACACGGTCAAGACACTATAATGCTCTAATTACCAACTTATTTTGCCCTAATTAAAGCCTATAATGGAACAAAACGCTTTAATTTGTTCATTTTTTCTTTATACTGTTTTCAACTCTACGCTTTGATTTTCCCTAATTTGGTCTTGAGATACATATATATGAGATTATTACAGTGGCTTATCCATTTTAACCCGCTACAGTGCCCATGTGCAAAGTACATGTTCTTTTCCGTCCAAAAACTTAACAGCATGTGGAGTTTCGAACTAAAGTGAAAATAAAAACAAACTATAAGGATGAACATTATGCAGAATAAACTTCATGGATGAAAGTGCAAAAGCTGGTAAACTTTAAGGAGGTAAATTATTAATAACTCGGATCGGTCGGTTTGAATGGATTGAATTGGATTCTACACACATTTAAAATTTAGCTATTTATGAGATCTAAGAAAATTTTAAATTTTGAATACCATTAATATCCTACCTGTTCCATACATATAAAGATATTTTGAATTAATTTTTCTTTGAAAAAAGAATATAATATCAATAATATTAGAGTTCGAACATAACAAAGAATAAAGAAATACTTCAAAGATCTTACAAATGGAGTAAAGATATAGACCACATCAATAAAGCGTCTTACAATACCAAGAAAAACCTTGAAAATGCGGGCTCTGTAAGGCACGCCCCAAAACATAAAACACACGGCCAAAAGAAACCTTCCAAAAAGAGTCTTCATTCACGCCGAAATGCTACCAAATGAGCAATTACAAATTTTCATGAAATTGAATTAAATCACCGCCCAAAGGGACAGATGTGCTCATGTCCACTCCAATCCATGCTGCTCGAGGTACACTTCCATATCCAGTAGGAATGACAAAAACTCTAACAAAAAGAGAGACAACACTCTCTTAGATCTAAAAGAATGTACAAAAAAATAATAAAAATTCTAATCTAGATGTATTACTATATAAAATATAAAACAACGAGAAAAAAATGGGTTACTCCCCTCCTACCATGAAAGGAGAAGGGGAGAAGAAAAGGTGGAAGAAGAGAGTAAGAGTGGCTAAGGTTTTTTGAGAGAGATATATGTAAAAGTCACATCTTGAATTTAATATCCTACTTTTTCCATATATGCATCAAGTTTACTTCAGACCAAAAAAATAATAATTCATTTTTTTTGGTAATTTGCCGGTATCCCCACACCACATTGGGATGAGATTAATATAGTTGAGATTAATATTATTAGGTATATTGTAAGCGGTGGAAACTCCACCTGCGGGACTGAGCCACACCAGCAAAAACCCCATAGGCGGGTGCTCAGTCCCTCTTGGAATACTAGGTGATGGCTGGCCCCAAAGGATTCTACTGTTGTGGGGAATCAAACCTGCGACGTGCGCCTAACCACACATCCAGGTCCACCGTCACTAGGCCAACCCCATGTTTCATTATTTCTAATATTCTAGACTTCATTATTTTCTAGGCATGCTACCAACAAATGAATAAATAAATAAATGTTACAATAAACCAAAAAGATGTAAAAATTCTTAGGCATATTGTAAGCGAACCAAAACTAACAAAGAATAACAACTATATTGTTACTATATCTTAAATATGAATAATATAAAATGGTTAAGGGTATAAAAGATACGTTGGGATAATTTCAAAACCTTTATTTGGGTTTCATCCCAAAAGTTCGGGTTAAATCCTAAAATGTGAAAAGTAATAGGTCTTGTTACAATCAGCCTGTTATAACATGGCTGATTCCTAATTTTCTGTAATTATTAAGAGACCAAAATATGTTTGTGTAGGGGTGTTGTGGCAAATTACCTGAAAACCGAATTGTATCAATTTGTAAAAATAAAACTAAAATAAAACTGAAATTGAATATGTTTGGTTTGGTTTTGGGGTGAGCTGGTGCAAAACTGAAACGAAATAAACCGAATCAAACCGAATTATTGCATATATAACTCGAAAATAATATTACTATACTATTTAAAATTTTATAATCCTAATATTTACAAGTGGCAGTGAGAACTCGACCCTTTGAGTTATCATCAATATTGGAATTATATTATAAATATAAGAGTTAATATTTTCTCTGTCCAAAATAAAATAAGTAAGAGCAGACATATAGTTATTATTTTTTTTAACTAAAACAAGTGTTGCTTTACAATTTATTTATTTTAAAAAACATATATGAGAACCAAACAGAAAAGTTTGGTTCGGATTTAAATTTGAAAGATATTAAAACCGAAATTAAACCTAGAAAAAACCGAACTTTTAAATTTAGTTTGGGATTAAATCTCCTAACTTACATTTTGACCAAAACCAAAAGCGCCCTTACGGGTGTGAGCTTCAATGGGCCCCATGAAATGTTAAAAGTCAAATTTCACGTGGAGTATGAGATATGGAAATACCATTTGACACCAACTTTTACTAAAATGCATTTCACGCATTGAATACAAAATTTGATATAATTATTTAATTTAATTCAGATGGAATAAAATAATCTGACCGAGTCTCCCATAATTAAGATTGTTTCAACATCTTTCTCACTTCTTGTGTAGAGAATCTTCTCTATATATGGGGTTTCCAAGAAGAAGAAGACTGAACTTGAGAGGCAAATGTCAATGGACTATATACCTCCTGAATTGTTGATCGACATCCTCACCAGATTACCTGTAAAGACTCTCCTGCGATACACAAGCGTCTCCAAATCATGGCACTCTCTCATCACTCCCCCCCCAAGTTTCATCACTACCCATCTCAATAATCAAAGAAATTTAAACAACCAAACTCCCTTCTTATTGTTCAGGCATTGCACCGAAGTGGGTAAATATTTGTGGAAAGATCACTTTTCTCTACGCTTTGATAATGAAACCTTTGATGAGTTTGCTGATTTGGATTTCCCCGTCATTATTAGTGGCAAATCAAGATCCTTGGATTGTAGGTACATGTGATGGATTGGTATGCTTGTCTAGTTCAGATATTGTGGCTTTATGGAATCCTTCTCTTCGAAAATCACTCATCCTTCCAAAGCCTTCAATCCAGTCGCATGGCCTTATTCCGAGAGATATTCAGTCTTGTACCGGATTTGGAATCCACCCCGTAACCAATGACTATAAGATTGTGAGGCTTACCTATCTCCGTTCAGATAGGGTCCTAGTACCGCCAGAGGTAGAGCTTTTTGAGCTTAGCACAGGCTCTTGGAGAATAATTAATGCTGGCAACTTTCCGTACGTTGCTCCTTTTGATGCTTAACAGGCCTTTCTGAATGGTGTTGTCCACTGGGCTGGACGTAAACCCAAATATATTTTCAACAAGTCTTGTAGTAGTTTACGTACTGTGATTCTGTCATTCGACATGAGAAACGACGCGCTAGGTTTTGTAAAGGTGCCAGCTTTGTGTACAACAGCATTGGCAGTGGACCATGCGTGTCACAATATTTGGAGAATCACTTTCTTTTTCATATTTTAGTTTAGATAAATATTGTTGCGTATGGGTGATGAACGAGTATGGCATAGAAGGCTCTTGGACAAAGCAATTCAACATTGCTCTGGGAAGGGATTTCGGGAGACCAATTTAAAGAAATGGTGACATCTTATTGGAGAGAAGTGGTGCGAGTGTGCGACTTACTGTGTAGTGCGGTTGGTCTCCTATGACCCTAAAAGCAAACTAATCAAGAGTCTAAACCTACATGGAATACCAGGCTCCTTTTACGTAGATACTTACAACAAGAACCTTGTTTTAACCAGGGTCTTAAATGAAGTACTGGGGAGACTGGAAAATTCTGGTGATGCAGTTACATGCAGGGCAACATCCGTTCTGCCTACAGAAGAAGATGAGGTTAAGGGTAAAAGTACAATAATGAAGAAAGAATAAGAATATGCCTAGGTACGAAGATACGATATACCACTTGCTCTGAAATATTTATCGCTTCGGTTCAATGTTGTTAACGTGTTTTCTTTTATTGACACGTGAATGCATGTCCTAGTTTGATCTCACAATAATCATTTACATTGAATGGCTTGTTCCAGTGTATGAGAGGGTAAATTATATATATGTTAAATAACATATAATGTTAGAAACTTTAATGTTCTGCCATGGTAGCCCTATAATGGCACTTACTTCGACTGGAACCACTAAAAGCAAAAGAGAAGGTAAGCTATTTGTTGACAGATAATGTAATCTTAGTGATTGTTAGAAATTAAAACTGGGCAGTTTCCTGATTTCGAAAATGAGTCATTGGTCATTTGGATGGGGATTTTTTTTTGGTTTTAATCAATGACTTGTTTTTTGTTAGTTAGGAAGTCCTTTGAGTGGTTTTACACGTGCCTTTTTTGTGAGCGTTGGTTTGTAATTTGTGTTTGCTGTTTTGCCTTTGTTGAGTTTATATGAGGTTTCTGATTCCCCTTTTTATTTCAATCGTGTCTGGTCGTTTGTAGTAGCTCTCAAAATTGTTGTGGGAGTGGGTTTTTCGAATCCATGGAGATTTTGTTAAGCAGCTTTTCTGGATCTGTGTGAGTTGTCATAGAAAAAAAAAGTTTAGTTTTTACGTTGTTGTGTTCTGTTCTTCGTGTTCTGAGTTGGTTTTCGGGTAAGAACAAGTGTATTTTTTCTGTTTCTCTTTTTTGCTTGGGGATGCCTGGATTATAGTTTTGCCTTTTCCTTTGGGTTAAAATGGTTTTGGGGTTGAAGTTCTTGACGTAATTGAGGTGGTGTTTTTTGGATTGAGGGATGTTTGCCACATTATTTGATTTCTGTTTTCCCCCTTTCTTTCTTCTTTTTCTTCTTTCCCGGCACCACTATTATTTTACTGTAGGGCGATGTTATTTTGCCGGACTGTTTGATTACTCTTTGTTTTTTTTTTGGGAGAATTGGTGGACTAAATCTTATAATTGTAAATAAGTTCTATTCTAGACAATTGATTGCATTAATGTTAATTGATATTACATAGTGTTGATGAGTGAATGGGATTTGTTTGTCAAATGACGATTTGATATAGCTTTGAATTCTCCTTCAGTATTTCATTTCTGATGGCATTGTGCTGCCATAACTAATTGAAGTTCCTGGCTGTAATTTGCGGTGACTTTTTATTTTGATACTGAAGATTAATACCAACTAATTCATAGTATGTGATGTTTATACTGGTGTAGTTACATATTCTGTACCACATGTCTATGTTTAATGACTTTATCGAGCCTAGTCCTACTGTTATTTATTCCTTTGAAAACACAGTGAAAAATTGTTTTCTTAAACTTAATTTGTTTAGATATATGAGAAGAAAGAGAGCAGAGTAAGAAGTAAATGGAGAAGACAGAACACTTGAGGGGGTGGATGCATTGACGGAGAAGACAGAACACTTGAGCGGGTGGATGCATTGCCTCTTCTAGGCTTCTAGCTTCTGAAGAAGCAGAGGAAACGAGGAAAGGGAGTGGAAAGGAGAAAGACATTTGGTTAGAAGGCAGTTTCTTATGTTTTTGTTTTTATTAAGAAGTGTTTTCCCCCTTTTTAGTTTTGGCCTTAAAGAAAACTTTGTTTTTCTGTAATTGCCATTTGCTGAAATAACATTTTCAAGTACAACTCACTCTATATGTATTGGGATGATTTCATTACGTTAGTTAAGAGAAATGCGATATTTCGGAAGAAAGTACAATTGTGGGAATAGATTTGGACCGTTTCTCTCAAACTAAGCAAATCTCGTCTGTCCAATCGTTTCTTTTAGCCTCTAAACCTGGTCTTGTTCCCCTCACAGTCGAACTCTTGTTTAGCACCTGATAATGTGCATATAATTCCTTAATCTTACACTTTACAGACACCGCCGGAGTATGTTATCTAATCTATGTTGCTTCAGTTTCACAGAAAATCAGCAGCCCTATAGTGATATCAATATACAGTGGTATATATAGCTGACCATTGAGGCAAACAATCAATGTCTTCCTCCCCTTGCAATATACAGATTAGGATCGGAGAATTGGCATCAATGTTAAATGGTAAAATATGCCATTCTCAGCATTTTTAGGCAAACTCTGAAGAAGTTCCCTAGCTTTAGCACCTATATTTAGGGATGGCGATATGGCCCGAGCCAAAGGGCCTTTAACCCGCCCCGATCCTAATTGGGCAGGTTTGGGTTTTTTAAAGTAGAACTCACATCAAGTCGGATCAAGTTCACATAAAATCAAACCATTGCCCCGTCCCGAATATAAATTTTTTTTCCGTCTCGACACTCTCTCATAATCTACAATTATACAATGTTGGGGCAGGTCAATGCGGGTTGGACTTTCCATTGGAAAACCCACCTCGGGTTAATTTGGGATGGATTTAGATATCCGTTGCCATCCCTGCCCATATGCAAATCAAGCCGGTGCATTTTAGACAAGTACAGCTTAGAAAGCATTGATCATTGTATTCCTTTTCAATTTTAAGAACGCATATAAGTCCATTCATATGCTTTTCAACTCAATCTACCATAATTGGCAATTTGGCACCAGGTGTTGCAGTAGAGTATGGGAGTTTGCTGCTGTTTGGGGAGTTTGTTACATGACTTGATCTTTTTTTTTTTACAAGAAACACAATTACACAATATCATTATGCGCCGAAGAAGAAAACCAATATGAGAACAAGGAATTCCAGCTTTTCAATACATTGGAAAAGATAGCAACATGGGCCAATGAATCCCATCTTTCTGATGCGTAACCTACAACTGATCTTTTGTTGTACTTTTAGGCTCCGTTTGATAGCAACATGAAAAATGATAAGAAAAACTCTTGATTTGTGTAAGAAGTTAGAAAATAAATTGAGACATGTGGTGAGATGCTCTCCATTTCATGCACATTTTTATGAGTAGATGTTATTTATCTTTCATTATTTTTTGTGAAATTTTTTTCTTCCTCAACCACAAGAAAATTTTTACATTGAAAAAGCCACAAGACACCCTCACCACATGTCTCAATTTTTTTTTTCAACTTCTCACAAAAATTAACTATTTTTATTTTCCTTTTCTAGGTTGTTATCAAACGGACCCTTAGTTTCTTTTTATCTAGTTTCTCTTTTATTCCGTGTACTCTTGGTTTACCTCTATGGTTTCACCGGTTTATTATGTAATTCTTTTTTTCTTTGCGCTCCTAAAGAGGGTTGAATTATGAAACAACCCCCCCCCCCCCCCCCCCCCCCCACCAAAAAAAAGTTATAGGTAAAAGCACCCTAAAAAATCAAATTTAACACCCATTTTTTAAACACCTGTATTCATTTTTAATTTTTATAAGAGCACACTTAATAGTTAGAGCACCCAAGTAGAGTCCAAGATAAATAAAACGAATGGGTTTATTTGTGACAAGATATTCATCACTGATAACAAACTTTTGTTGTAGAATATTCTTACTGTGGGAGGTGTAAATCTGACCAAGCCCAAAGGAGATAGAATTGGCGCAAATCAATAGAGTTGGTAACCAAATTTTGCAAAGGTTGTAATAATGAACAGTAAATCAGTAGTGATGAGAAAGGATTTTGTTGGTGTGGGTAGGTCCCTGGTGACTTTTATACCCAATCCGACAGTACGTCCTCCTTGAGTGTGTGGTTGTGTTCTTCACTGAGCTTTAATGGCTAAAAATACAATTTAGAGACAGAATACAGAGAGAATGCTTGTGTAGTAGTAAATTGGCTGATCCCTTGCTCAGGGTTTATTTTGTCCTATTTATACAATCTGGATAGGGTTTGTTAAAATTGGAAATTACTATAAAGGGTAAACTTGATTACTACTCTAACATCATAGGTGTCCGCACCCCTTTTCACACTAATAGAAGTAATCATTTCCCATTGTCTCCCCTAGCTCAGCTCTCTCTTATCCATAGCATGATAGTTAGTGATTGGCCTAACTTCCAATTATCTTATTACTGCGAATCCTCAACTTGATCGGCCAGAAGGCATTTAGTCCGATCAAAAGATCTTTCTTCAAAACAGGCCCATAGTCCGTGTGATAAGCTTAGGCCAAGGCCCACATAAAAAATTATCCTCCCATAATTGCCCCTTGAGTGTCTGAATTCGGTCTACATGATGGATTCAAGTGCTTGGTCTCTTTGAAAAAATGTTGTTCGGGACAAGCGTCTCATATAGGGGTTGGTGATTCACAGCTGTACGTATTGAGTAATCCAACTGTTGACCATCCGATTGGTTAGTCGTGCGTTCAAAAAATGAGCAGGAAGTCTCAGTGGTCCCGCACATTAAATGCTTTCCATCAATAAACTCGATTCCTTATGTGATTAGAAGTGTAGAAAGGACCAAACACTGTTTAACCCATTTAAAATCTTCTCATTATCCTCTATTCATCTTCTCGCTCTAAGAACCTCCTAGACCTTCTCTTGCAAATGGAAGCTTGTATCAACATCGCTCAAATTCACGTCTCCATCTGAGAACTCGATCAGAAAGGATCCCGTCGTTCCATTTGCTTGGAGTGTTTTGATAATTCATATTGGGTGTCCCTATGTCTATTCTAGATGCAAAGGGGTTCGTTCAGAGTGGCCAGTATGTTTTACGAGAAAACGGACAAAACAGTTGTGTAAGAGGAAAGGCTACAGATAAGCCTTTCTTTACACGTTTGTCTACGAAACCAGGATTCTATAGGGTTCGGGAACTATATTATGGTTTGGGAAGGAGTTAAGAACCCATTCCGCCCTTTCGGTCTCTAGTGGACTTATATGTTTATTTTATGTTGAAGAACTTGGATGCTTTTACTGATAGTCTACTACTTTTCGAAGAAAAACCCTAATTTTTAGGGAAAGCAGGAAAGGGTATGAAAAGCCTTTATGTTCCGAGATCCGATGTTTTTATTATTGAAAGACGTAAATATAAATGACAAAACCTTTTATTTTGAAAAAGTATCCCGTATTATTTCCTCAGATAATAACGGATTTCTTGTGTTGTAATTACTTTTGTAAAAGTTCGGATTTATATCGAGACCGATTTAATATGGAACTAGAACTCCTTGAGGAGAGTTTTATCAGACATGTCGCAATCTATAGAAGAGACAGGATATGTTGATTTTAGTTCCTAGATAAGTCTTATCAATCTGGGTTTTGAAAACAGAATTTTATCCGGATGATAACGTACTCACTCTTCTAATTTTGCAAATGGTTTTATCAGGGTCTTTTGTTTTGAGAACGGTAGACTGCTTTGTAACTTGGCAATAAGTTTATTCAAATAAAATATGGACAAAAAACAGAAATAAAACAAGTACACAAATAAACCTGATTCGATAATTCTTCAGAAATAAGACGATAATCGAAAAAAATGCTTGACGAAAGATCAGAAAATCAGATCATAAACTTCACTGCCAAACTGCTCTAAAACTGTTGTTTTTTGCTTTGTTTTTGGTGTTTTGTTGCTGTCTAACTTGCCTTCTAGAACCCATGGGGGTGCTGGCCTATTTATAGTGACGAAAAGGTGTATGTCGCGCGACAATCTTGACTGTCGCGCGACATTCTACTTTAATGATGATTCTGACTCACTGATGAGTCAGAAAGTGGAGTGGTGGGGTGATTGTCGCGCGACATGTCCCTGTAAAGGGGATTGTCGCGCGACATACTGCTTTTAATGATGATTCTGACTCACTGATGAGTCAGAAAGTGGAGTGGTGGGGTGATTGTCGCGCGACATGTCCCTGTAAAGGGGATTGTCGCGCGACATACTACTTTGTCGTGAGACATTTCACTTTTAAAACATGTTTGTTTGGCCAACAAACTCTTCGGGGCAGTTCCGGGTGTTCGGGTGAGTCCTGGACTCAAAAAACAGTACTTTCGAAGGTTGTTAGGGTTCTTGCGGGGGTCACGGATCGGGGTGTCTACAGACCCTCTTGACTCAAGCTCCTTGCTTGCAAGGATTTGAGGCGACTGGAAGAGACCGTGATCGATGTCTCCCGCAAGAACTCTAAAGAAGTGTGTGTATGAAAAGAAGTGTTTGTGAATGCCTCCGGAGAGGGCTTTGTTACCTCACTGCCTCTTTTGAGGACTTTTATTTACTCCACTCGCCTCAGATGGGAGGACTACCATTGTTCCACTGTGCCTCTCTGGGAGGGCTTTTGATCTTCTCGCCTCTGGTGGGAGGACTACCATTGCTACACTGTGCTTCTCTGGGAGGGCTTTGTTCTTCTCGCCTCAGGTGGGAGGACTACCATTTGCTCCACTGTGCCTCTCTGGGAGGGCTTTTGATTTGTAAAAGAAAGACAAAAAGAAAATTGCCTCTGGAGAGGGCTTATGTAAAATGGATTACCTCCGGAGAGGGCTTGTGTGTGAATGACTTGCCTCCGGAGAGGGCTTGTGGGTGATGTTTTGCCTGTAGAAAGGGCTTATGTGAATGGATTGCCTCCGGAGAGGGCTTGTGCCTGTGGAAAGGACTTGATGGCCGGTTTGCCTGTAGAAAGGGCTTATGTGAATGGATTGCCTCCGGAGAGGGCTTGTGCCTGTAGAAAGGACTTGATGACCGGTTTGCCTGTAGAAAGGGCTTATGTGAATGGTTTGCCTCCGGAGAGGGCTTGTGCCTGTAGAAAGGACTTGTGGGTGATGTTTTGCATGTAGAAAGGGCTTATGTGAATGGATTGCCTCCGGAGAGGGCTTGTGCCTGTGGAAATGACTTGATGACCGGTTTGCCTGTAGAAAGGGCTTATGTGAATGGATTGCCTCCGGAGAGGGCTTGTGAAGGTGAAAAGAGCTTCTCGGGGTCTAATTTGGATGTCCGTTTCCCTGTACCTTTCTGAACTTTACTCTCATGTTTTCTCGAGTGAAGATACTTCTCTTAGAAGGCAGTTCTCGGATTTCTCTTGCTCTCCGCAGAGGGATGATCCAAGGTTTTCCAAACCATCTCTTTTGTATCGTGCTGAAAAGAAAATTTGTTTGAAAGTTCAATCTCTGATCTCTGTTCTCTTCTTAGTTCTCATTTTTGGTGGGCCCGCATCGTATTCTGTTTTTCGATGCCCTTATTTCTCCCTCTTTTGGGAAAGACTTTTCCTGGCCTTTTCTGTTTTTGACTAGGAGTCTTTTTATCCCTTTGTCGTGATCAGGAGCCTTACTCACCCAAAACGAAGCCCTGAGTCGGTTTTGGCCTAGCTGTCACTTTTGGTGTGGCTCTCCCTGTCACTCTGTATTTCTGTTTCTCTCGCTCACTTTGGGCGCTCATGCGGGTTCTTTCTCTTTTCTACTCTTTCAATTTTTTCCTATTCCCGTCTTATTTTTGACATCCGGCTTTTTCTCATTTGATGGTCTCGGTCCTTTCTGGGAGATCAGAGACTACTTTATCCATTCGCATTTTCGGAGAGATGATTTGGAAGTCTTTCCCTCGAATTCTCATCCTGGGTGTGCGGTTTTTAGCAATTTTTTCGAAAACTGCCTCTCGAAATCCTCCTTGTAGACACCCCGATCCGTGACCCCCGCAAGAACCCTAACGACCTTCGAGAACTGTTGTTTCTGGAGTCCGAGACCCACCCGAACACCCGAGACTGCCCCGGAAGCGTTTGTTGGCCAAACAAACCTGTTTTTAATGGAATTGTCGCACGACATTCAAGATTGTAGCACGACATTTAAGATTGTCGCGCGACATACACAAGATTGTCGCACGACAATCCCACTTTATAGGGACATGTCGCGCGACAAACACCCCACCACTCCACTTTCTGACTCATCAGTGAGTCAGAATCATCATTAAAAGCAGTATGTCGCGCAACAATCTCCTTTACAGGGACATGTTGCGCGACAATCACCCCACCACTCCACTTTCTGACTCATCAGTGAGTCAGAATCATCATTAAAGTAGAATGTCGCGCGACAGTCAAGATTGTCGCGCGATATACACCAAAATGTCGCACGACATACACCTTTTCAGCACTATAAATAGGCCATCACCCCCATGGGTTCTAGAGGGCAAGTTAGACAGCAACAAAACACCAAAAACAGAGCAAAAAACAGCAGTTTTAGAGCAGTTTGGCAGTGAAGTTTATGATCTGATTTTCTGATCTTTCGTTAAGCATTTTTTTCGATTATCGTCTTATTTCTGAAGAATTATCGAATCTATTCTCGACACTCGACGTGTCCCGTTTCTGGAATCAAATTCTCGGAAATATCTGAAAAAGGAGAAGATTATTATCGCCGGAGATCTCTCTGCCGTATTATATTCTCTTTCTTATTATTATTCTCGTCGGGAAGGTAAATAAAGTCTCTTCTGGTAATTAAATAAGATATTTGTATATTAGTGTTATTGTAGACTTGTTTAAAACTCAATTTTCTAACAGGGCGCTTCCCCGCACCCCGCGACCTGACCGGGCAGGTCAATCCCCGTCCTAGTAAGCGAAATGGCAACAGGGTTGTGCTAGATTCTTAACACACTCGAAAATCAGGTTTATCTGTGTACTTATTTTATTTCTGTTGTTTTGTCCACGTTTTATTTGAATAAACTTATTGCCAAGTTACAAAGCAGTCTACCGTTTTCAAAACAAAAGACCCTGATAAAACCATTTGCAAAATTAGAAGAGTGAGTACGTTATCATCCGGATAAAATTCTGTTTTCAAAACCCGGACTGATAAGACTTATCTAGGAACTAAAATCAACATATCCTATCTCTTCTATAGACTGCGACGTGTCTGATAAAACTCTCCTCAAAGAGTTCTAGTTCCATATTAAATCAGTCCTGATATAAATCCGAACTTTTACGAAAGTAATTACAATCCAAGAAATCCGTCATTATCTGAGGAAATGATATGGGATACTTTTTCAAAATAAAAGGTTTTGTCATTTGTATTTACGTCTTTCAATAATAAAAACATCGGATCTCGGAACACAAAGGCTTTTCATACCCTTTCCCGCTTTCCCTAAAAATTAGGGTTTTTATTCGAGAAGTAGTAGACTATCAGTAAAAGCATCCAAGTTCTTCAACATAAAATAAACATATAAGTCCACTAGAGACCGAAAGGGCGGAATGGGTGCTTAACACCTTCCCAAGCCGTAATATAGTTCCCGAACCTTATAGAATCCTGGTTTCGTAGACAAACGTGTAAAGAAAGGCTTATCTGTAGCCTCTTCTCTTACACGACCCCTTTTTGTCCGTTTTCTCGTAAAATGTACTGGCGACTCTGAATGAACCCTCTTGTACCTAGAAACAGGATAGAGGGACACCCGATATGAATTATCAAAACACTCCAAGCAAATGGAACGACGGGATCCTTTCCGACGTTTCAGACGCCCAACGAACGGGGACGAGACCCGGGGGTCGCATTTGCGAATTCTCACACTCCTACAGGAGGTAAAATGAGACAAAGGTCAAAAAATCAGGGGAGGGGGCTCATTGTCGCGCGACACCTCGGGAGAGGTCTCTTTGTCGCGCGACAATGATGCCATTTGTCGCTCGACATTTGGTTCCACTATATAAACCCCTTGCTGAGCTCATTCGACCTCATTCTCTCCTTCCTCTTTCTCTCTCTAGCTCTCTTTCTCTCTCTTTCTTTCTCCTTCCAAGCGCGGAAGCCCTACCGCTTTTCCGACTTTTCTGATTTTCTCATATTCTTCTTATACTCAGATATATAGATGGATCCTGCACAGCCTGACAGATTAGAGGGTGACCAGGAGGAGGTTACTTTCACCGATGCCCAGGGCGTTCTTCGGTGTAGTCCTCATCACGATGACTGGGAGGACTTGGATTGGTATGGCGAGGATGGGGTCGACCGCGGTCGGGTGGTGGTCTACCGAGATGTTACCCGGGCTACTCCAGTTTCGGACGTTCCGTGGCTCTTGATGGAGCCTGCTTCTCACGAGATCCGTCGACGGTCTTTGGTACGACTTCTTTTCGTGCATTTATCTGTTCAATTATTTCTGTCGTTTCCTGCATGTATTTTAAACAATGTTAGTATGCATGTCTGCCTAGAAATAACGTCCGATTTAGTGAACTCATACTTTTTACCCATGATACCTCTTAGGTTTTGGGAAATTACATAATGTACCCTTATAACTCTATAACTCTCATAATTATCCCAAAATACCCTAAGGTTTTGGAAAATTACATAATTTTACCCTATAACCCTATAACTCTCATAATTACACCAAAATACCCTCAGGTTTGGAAAATTACATAATTTTAGCCTTATAACCCTATAACTCTCATATTTACACCAAAATGCCCTCAGTTTTGGAAAATTACATAATTTACCCCTATAACTCTATATCTCTCATAATTACACCAAAGTACCCTCAGGTTTTGGAAAATTATATAATTTACCCTTATAACCCTATATCTCTCATAATTACACCGAAGTACCCTCAGGTTTGGAAAATTACATATTTTACCCTTATAACTCTATATATCTCATAATTACACCGAAGTACCCTCAAGTTTTGGAAAATTACATATTTTACCCTTATAACTCTATATCTCTCATAATTACACCGAAGTACCCTCAGGTTTTGGAAAATTACATATTTTACCCTTATAACTCTATATCTCTCATAATTACACCAAAGTATCCTCAGGTTTCGAAAAATTACATATTTTACCCTTATAACTCTATATCTATCATAATTACACCAAAGTACCCTCACATTTGGAAAATTACATATTTTACCCTTATAACTCTATATCTCTCATAATTACACCAAAGTACCCTCAGGTTTTGGAAAATTACATAATTTACCCTTATAACTCTATATCTCTCATAATTACACCAAAGTACCCTCAGGTTTGCAAAATTACATATTTTACCCTTATAACTCTATATCTCTCATAATTACACCAAAATACCCTCAAGTTTGGAAAATTACATAATTTGACCCTATAACTCTATATCTCTCATAATTACACCAAAATACCCGCAGGTTTGAAAAATTACATAATTTTACCCTATAACTCTATATCTCTCATAATTACACCAAAGTACTCTCATGTTTTTGGAAAATTACATAATTTACCCTTATAACTCTATATCTCTCATAATTACACCGAAGTACCCTCAGGTTTGGAAAATTACATATTTTACCCTTATAACTCTATATCTCTCATAATTACACCAAAGTACCCTCAGGTTTGGAAAATTACATAATTTTACCCTTATAACTCTATATCTTTCATAATTACACCAAAGTACCCTCAGGTTTGGAAAATTACATAATTTTACCCTATAACTCTATATCTCTCATAATTACACCAAAGTACCCTCAAGTTTTGGAAAATTACAAAATTTTACCCTTATAACTCTATATCTCTCATAATTACACCAAAGTACCCTCAGGTTTTGGAAAATTACATAATTTTACCCTTATAACTCTATATCTCTCATAATTACACCAAAGTACCTTCAGGTTTCTTATATTTATATCTTCGTTTTGTTCGCAGTGGGTCGGCCGAGGTTGGGGTTCTCCCAACACTATTTCCTTGGAGTGGCGACAGGCACCGGCCCCTGTCCAGGAGTTGCTCCTTGCGACTCCATTTGGCTCGCTCTTTGACGCCCTCCCGGAGCGAGTATCTAGGGCGGCAGTTTTAGTGTCGGCTCTGGCTTGTCACTGGTGGGACACCACCCACACCTTCCACTGGAGCTGGGGGGAGACGACGATGACCCCTCTCGATCTTTTTGCTCTGATCGGGATTCCTTCAGGGGGAATCCCTATACAGATTGATGTCCCTTTGCGTCTGACGGCAGAGGGCATCGTGGGCGCACTTGGGTGGTTCCCGGAGCGACGGAGTTCCGGTGATACGATTCCTCGGGGTGTCTTGGTTTCGCGACTAGCCACGGAGAGAGCTCGATTAGTTGCTTCAGGGGTGCCGATAACCCGTCAGGAGGCGCGCCAGTATGCTCGTGTTCTTCTTTTGTTGACACTCCATGATCTGTTCGAGGCTCGTGGAGGGGACACGGCCCATCTCTGGTGGCTACCCTATCTCCGGGATTTTAGCATCATGTTCGACTATGACTGGGGAGGATTCATTCTCGCTGTCCTATATGATGCCATGGACCAGGTCTCTCGCCATTTAGCCCTGAACCTCAAGGGCTTCTCATTGCTGTGGGAGGTATATACTTTTGTCCTTCTATCTTTGCTTCAGTCCTTCATACATTACCTGTTGATTATGGCTGATATTCTTTATATTTTCTCTTTTAGAGTTGGTTCGTGGCATATACACTTCTGAGCCTGGCCCAGGTGGATCTCCTCGTTGAGAACGAGGATCAGTTTCCCCTTCTCCGCCGATTCATCGCAGGGAACTATAGGGCTCCCTATGTATATCGAATTCGGGAGACCGGAGCTGCTGCTGTCCACGACCTGTTGGAGGAGCAGGTAAATATCTTAGCATTTTTTTCAATAAATAGTAAAATAAAATATGAATTACTAAAATAAAATCTTATTCTCTTTTCAGATTGAGTGGGCCCCTTGGGGTGATCTGGGCCTCCATTTTGGATATGGCCGTGCTTTGACTGCTTCGAGGACCAGGCGACTTATCAGAGACGAGTACGACCTTCACTTCTATTTGGGCGAGAGAGTTATTCGCCAGCATTAGTTTGCCCAGTGGCCTCGGGTTCCTTTATTCCCGCCGGTTCTGATGAGGCGGACCGGTGATATTGACTTGGTGACGGTGCAGGCCCTTGTATGCGGGCTCGGCTTTCAGAGGTTCACTGAGGAGGGGGATTATGCCATTTTTGCTGCCCGCTATCTGATGAGGGAGCCGAAGGGGACTCGGGGACGGGTCTTCTACGAGAGGTACCGAGCGTTGGGAGGTGATCCCAACTACATACGAGGACATACTCATTTATCCAGGACGGTCCCAGGTTATTTACCACCTGTTCCTGACCAGAGGGACAACATTTTGGATTCTGACGATGATGACCCTGATGGGGAGAGGGACGTCCCTGCTGGTGCAGAGGGAGGTGGTGATAGACCCGAGGGTGGTGATGATAGGCCCGAGGGCGATGAGGGAGGTGAGACAGCGGCGGTTCCCGAGCAGCCGTCTCAAACACACCCAGAGAGGAGCAACATGCTGAGAGAGAGAGAGAGGTGATTTCTCTGAGCGATCCTGGGGGCCTGCAGACTTTGGGGTCGACTATGAGCAGTTTGGGCGGACTCCTTCTACTGCTGCTGATGTTGCTACTTCTGGTGGGGTCCCACCTCTGAGGGAGACGGCCGTTGTGGACCTTCCGGGTGTTCGTACTTTCGCCACGTTGACTCCTCTTCCGTCTGCTGCCATGGGTCCTCCGGTGAGATCTACCGGTCTTGGTGGTTCATCTTCTCGTCCTCATTTGTTCTCAATTCATGAGGAGGGCGGGTCTACTTCTGCTGCTATGCCGGCAAGTTCGTCCATTCATCCGGTAGATCTGCCGACACTTCCTCAGGACTTCTCCTATGTTGGTGCTGGTTTACGTCGATATACGGTGCCAGAGTATCCTCTCCCGGGGGACACGTTTGACTACTTAGGTGGCTGTTCTGATGATGAGGTATGTGATTTTCTTCCCTCAATATCCCTTCATATCTATGCTTATTTATTTTAACAGTGCTGATTCTTCCTTCTTTCCTTTTAAGAGGGTGAGCGTGCGTGTGGCGGACCTGAGAGCTTGGCATTCTCAGTACCTCTACCGCTGGAACCTGCTCCAATACGTTGGTCGAGACCCCACGACATACATGCGTGACTACCAGAGGGCGATCGACGTCTCCTTGCGGGCAGATGATCTTCTGTCTTCCTCTCGTGCTCGGACGAAGTCCCGAAGGAGCAGTAGTCGGACCTCTAGGCGATCTCGGTCTTCAGTGATTCGCCCCACGGCTCCGGTCTAGTCGACAGAGCCTTCGCAGGCAGCAGCTCCCTCTGCACAGGGTGTCCCAAAGGTCGATCCTATTCCCGAGGAGGGTTCGGGTGATAGTGGGAGTGTGTCCAAACGCTCCCGATTAGATTAGCTTTCTTTCATGCATTTAGTTAGTCCTGACAAATATGTAGTTTTTATTTTTTAGACTTTTAGACAGGGTTTTTGTAGAAAACTGTTCTTTTATTAGTTTTATATAAAAAATCTTTATTTGTGTCCGATGATGTGCATTTATTTATCTAATGATGAAAAATAATTTACGTGGACCGATAGAGTAGGAATCGTACCTTTGTGATGGGGTGCTACTTAAGGTATCTGCAAAAGAACAAAGTGAGCAAAAATGCATAAAAGTGGATCTTTTGGCAAAACTGACTCTTGCGTGTAAGAAAAACTCAAAACAGGGCATACCAAGTGAGTTTGTCGCACGACATTCCCTCCTGGATATGGGTTTGTCGCGCGGCAAACAGGTACAGGAGCCCTCTTTTTTGCTATAAATACACCCATCCTTCTTCCTTCATCCTTACACCTTTCCCACAATGTCTTCTTATCTCACAAATTCTGATTTTTCTTATGTTGAAGCCCGAGATGCTCTGATATCTTCTGAGAATGGCTTGAACTTTGGTGTATTCAGTCCTTTAGCGAGCTGGCGCCATCGTCCTGTAGATTTCTCCTTTTTGCTTGGCGCTCTGTACTTCTAGAGTCCTGTCAATCATCTTTTCCGTTTCGGACTAGATGAGCTCTGCCCAACTTATGAAGAATTTTCTTGGCTATTGCGTTCTGATGTTCGCCTTCCGATGGCTATCCCCGTAGAAGAAATCGATCCTCGAGAAATGCTGATTGCCCTGCTAGCCATTCCCCAAGCGGCTTGTGATGGTTTTATTATTGACGGGCTTCTTGATCTTCGCAAAATGGTGAGGTTCTTTCATCGTTACGAGGAGAGAGCTTCTTATAGTGCGGGGCATACTGTGGCAGCCTTGATTTGTCTGGTTTCTAATATGCTACTGGTGACGGGCTCTTCCCGTATCGATCCGACTATTCTTAGTTTGATTTACCATGCTAGAAATGGGGAATCCATAGTGCCCATAGTTCTGGCCGAGACTCTGAATGGTCTAGATGATCTCCAAAGGGGAGCTTCACCCTTCTTCAAGGGAAGTCCACGCTTGTTATACATGTGGCTATTGGAGCGTTTCCGATCAGTGAGTTTCAATGGGGTTCGACTTGACAATCCAACGCATTTCTTCCGTCGTCCCCTCTTTGGGGCCATGACTATGTCTTCTTCTGATTGGACGGTGTGGTTTTCGGAGAATTTTAGGGCTATTCGATAGAGCATTCCTTGGTGGAAATTGAGGGTGATAGTGCTTAGTACCAGGGGGCAGAATTACGTTCGGCTCCAGGGGCTCTAGTTCACTTCTTTTTATCTCCCAGGACGTCTTCTTCAACAGTTTAACATTCCCCAGGGCATTCCCCTTGGCCTGAATGATTTCTCTTCCGAGTCTAAGTTCTTGACCCAGCATGTTTCTTCATCGGTGGAGAGAATATGGCATGCTCGACTGACTCGTCAGTTCAACCATGCCTATTTTGGTATTTCCAGGCCCCTCCGGGCTGACGTCATCCGTTCTCTTTGGGGGTCTTTTGAAGATGAGCTGATTGATGACCCCTTTCAGATGGAGTGGTTTCAGTTCATGAATTCTGAGCCTACAGAGGGAAGCATTGTCTCTGCATACCAGATTCTGGATGAGGCCCAAATTGACTTGGCTACTGAAGATCCTGCTTGGCCAACCCCTAGGGATTAGGTTTTTCTGTATGACGCATTTCCTTTGTAACTTCCGGTGTTCTGAACCACCTTAATAATAAACAAGGGATTTTGTTACGAGAAATAAATTTCTTCATAGTGTTTAAACCGGGCCTGAAGTTACTTCTCAGGTTGCCTACGTTCTCCTTTTGATTTTTTCAAAGACATAATTTTGAGTTGGGGCTCAAGTTTACGTAGTTCTTATCATACATGTTTCATCTATTAGTAATACTTCTTCAGTCGATCCATGTTGACTGGGGAATGCAGTAATTGTCCGTCCAAATCAGCGAGTATAGCGGCACCCCCTGTATCAATCTCTTTGACGATGTATGGTCCTGTCCACTTTTGCCCAAACTTTCCTCTTGGGTCTCTGGCTGGTTCTCGAATTTCTTTTAACACGATGTCGTTCTCATTGATGCCCCGAGTCTTTACTTTTCGATTAAATGCTCGAGCGATTCTCCTCTGATACCCTTGGTGGTGATACGCAGCTTTTAATCTTTTCTCATCTAACAATGCTAATTCGTCGTAACGTGCCTGGACCCATTCCAGCTCATTAACTTGATTCTCTAGCATTACTCTGAGGGAGGGAACCTCTAATTCAACAGGGAGGACTGCTTCCATCCCGTATGTAAGTGAAAATGGTGTTGCCCCGGTAGAGACCCTCTCAGTGGTGCGATATCCCCACAATGCATATGGTAACTTCTCTGGCCAGTCTCGACAGGTGTCGGTCATCTTGCTCAGGATATTATTCAGATTCTTGTTGGCGGCCTCAAATGCCCCATTGGTTTGCAGTCTATATGGTGAAGATCTGTGTCGGGTAATACCGTATTCCTCCATGACTGTATTAGCTTCTCCTTCGAAGTGGGTGCCGTTGTCCAAGATAATTTCGTGTGGGACCCCATACCGGCAGATGACATTCCGTTTGATGAATCGGGCAACTTTCTTGGCGTCAAGGGTCTGGAAAGACTCGACTTCCACCCATTTGGTGAAGTAGTCAATGGCCACCAGTATGAATTCATGGCCGTTGCTGGCTTTGGGCGAAATCTTCCCAATGACGTCGATTCCCCAGGTTGCGAAAGGCCAGGGAGCAGTCATGTTGTACAACTCTTTTGGAGGAAGCTTCTGGGACTTAGCGTAGATTTGACATTTGTGACAACGGCGTACGTGATCAATGCAGTCGTTTTGCAAGGTAGACCAGAAATAACCTTGTCTGATGATTTTGCGGGCAAGTGTATGGCCGCTCATATGAGGTCCGCAATCGCCCCCATGTATCTGATCCATCACCTTGACGGATTCTTCTTCAGTGAGACATTGGAGATGGGTCCCGTCGTAGTTCCTCTTATAGAGCCTTCCGGCACAAAGTATGAACCCTGATGCTAGCCTTCTGAGTGTGATCCGCGTTTTCTTATCTGTTTTCTTGGGATACTGATGGTTCTTCAGCAGGTTCCAGATGTCATAAAACCAGGCGGTTGAGTCACCGTCTTTTTCATTCTCTACCTCAAGGGCCATGCAGTGTGCTGGTCCAGGTCTTCTTTATATGGTAAGAGTTATTTCTTCCATCCCTTCCGGGATATCGATCATTGATGCCAGGGTTGCTAGTGCGTCAGCAAAACTGTTCTGTGATCTGGGGACATAGTAAAACTCTGAATGCTCAAATCTCCTTGCGACATCCTCCGATCGAGCGAGGTATGGTACTAATTCTCATCTCTGACCTTCCATTCTTGTAATACTTGGTGGACCACTAATGCCGAATCTCCGTACACTTGTATTCTTCGTATACCCTTTTGGAGCGCAATCTCTAATCCAATTATACAGGCTTCATATTCGGCCATATTATTGGTGCAGGAAAAGTCCAGACGATGTGATATTGGGGAGTGAGTTTGGTCCGGAGAGACTAACAGGATACCTATCCCGTTCCCGTTTCGGTTGGCATCCCTGTCAAAGTATAATTTCCAGTCTTCATCGATCTTAATATTCATGATAGTTTCGTCTGGGAATTCGTCTTCTTCTAGCATGCCCCCCAATATTGGATTGTGGGCCAGGTAATCAGCTATGACCTTGCCTTTGACTGCCTTCTGGGTCATGTAGGTAATGTCGAATTCGGAGAGCAAGAATAACCATTTTGCCATGCGGTTTGAGAGAGCTGGCTTCTCAAAGAGGTATTTCAGCGGATCTATTCGCGATGCCAGGATGACTGGAAAAACCAGCATGTAGTGTCGTAACTTCTGTGTTACCTAAACAAGAGCAGTGCATGACTTCTCTAAGGGTGTGTAGTTTACCTCGAATGGTGACAGTTTCTTGCTGATGTAGTAGATGGCCTGCTCTTTTCGGGTATCAATCACATGTTGGGCTAGTATAGCCCCTGCAGCTGAATTCATGACCGTTAGGTATAAGATTAGTGGCAGTCCGGTTTGTGGTGGGGCTAATACTGGGGGGGTGGAGAGATAGTCTTTGATTCTATCAAAAGCCTCCTGGCACTGACTGTCCCATTCTCCTGGCGAAGATTTCATCAGGAGTTTGAAGATAGGCTCGCATGTCTGAGTGAGCTGAGAGATGAACCTACTGATGTACTGCAAATTACCCAAAAATCCCCGGACTTCTTTCTCAGCACGAGGCTCGGGCATTTCTTGAATAGCTCGAACTTTGGCAGGGTCCACCTCGATTCCCTTTTTACTGACGACATAGCCTAGGAGTTTTCCTTTGGTTACCCCAAATACACATTTCTGCGGGTTGAGTCTCATCTGGTACTGGCGGAGGCGGTCAAAAAAGGCTCGTAAAGCTGGTATATGACCTTCCCTTTCTTTTGACTTTATTATCATATCGTCCACATATACTTTTACCTCTTTGTGAATCATGTCGTGGAAAATAGCTGTAGCTGCCCTCTGATACGTTGACCCGGCATTCTTTAGTCCGGATGGCATAACAGTGTAGAAGTATGTTCCCCACGGCGTAATAAAGGCTGTTTTCTCTTGGTGATCTGGGTGCATCTTGATCTGATTATATCCGGCAAAACCGTCCACAAATGACTTCAAGGCATGGTTGGCAGTATTATCTATTATCAAATCGATGTTGGGCAATGTAAAATCATCTTTTGGGCAAGCTTTATTGAGATCTCGGTAATCTACACACATGCGGACCTTCCCATTTGCCTTTGGAACGGGCACAATATTGGCTAACCATGAAGGGTACTCGATCACCCGCAAAAACCCTACACCCAGTTGTTTCATCACTTCTTCTTTCACTTTCACAGACCATTATGGTGTAAGTTTTTTTAACTTCTGCTTGACGGGCCTGACCTCTGGCTTGGTGTGTATCTCGTGCATGACTATCTGACTGTTAAAACCTGGCATGTCAGCATAGGACCAGGCGAAGACATCCACGTACTCATTCAGAGTTTGTGTGAATTCCTCTCTTTCCGCTTCACTTAGACTTGCTCCAATACGGACTTCCTTCCTTTCTTCTTCTGTTCCGAGGTTAATTATAAGGGTGTCTCCTTCCTCGCTCTGTATACGCTGTTCCTCCCGTTCAGGGTGTTCGTTTAGTCTTTCCAATTCTATATAAGCAATTACAGAATTGGAACTAATAGGGTAACGCAAAATAGGATCTTCCTCATTAAAGATAGTGCCTACAGGTACAAGTTTGAAAAGTAAATATAGGAGAGACTTTTCTTTAGCCCTACCCTCGCTCTTATCTCTCACCCTTACAATTTCACTCTTTCCCCCTTTTTCCTAATAGTCTGGGTCAACGTGTATCAAGTGTACAGGGTCATCTCCTGACTCATTATCCCCTAGAGCCATGACGTCGAAGAGATCTCCGATCATTTCTTCCTCTTCTTTGTCTTCACTTTCTTCACTTGGTCTGATCGTTAACTTGGTAGAAAAGCTGTGTATAACACTTTCTTTGAGATAAAGGTCCTCTTCATAGAAGATTTCCCATCCTGGAAGGTTATCTCCATTGCTGTTTCTCCAAGGCTCTTGAAAGCTACAAAAGGGGAAGTCCTCTCCTTCTTTGACGAAAAACCCGTTTAGAGAGCTAAAACTCGGGTATTGATGTCCTCGACCTTTTTCCTTTTGGTTGTCTTCTTCGGTGTGCTGGTACCCCAATCCTTCTCTTTCATACCTAGTTACTGGTTCTAAGGTTTGAAGTAATCATGGCTGTCCCATTCCCAGGTTGGCTCCTGGTACGTATTTCATCATTCTCAGCATATTTGTGACCTTGGTGCTGAGACCGGGAATATTATCGGGGGGCAGGTATTCGATTCTTTGGGTGGTGAGAACTTGTACTTGAGGCTCGTAGGAAAAGCCCCCCAACTGTATGCTTTGACTCCCGATGCCCAATACAGGTAACTCCAGATCCGCCAAGATCCTTTCAGGATCTCCTTGGATGGTGATTATGTTCCCTTCGAATGGTATCTTGATCTTCTGGTGCAAGGAGGAGGGGAGCGCTCCTGTGTCATGTAGCCATGCTCTTCCCAACAGGAGGTTAAAACTGGAGGGAATGTCTGTGATTTGGAACTCGGCTGGAAAGTTTTCTGGACCGACCATGAGATCTAGCTTTAGGGAACCCAGAACGGCCCTTATGGTGTTGTCATAGGCTCTAACGGTCACTGCTGACGGAGAAAGCTTTGAGTCTAAGATACCCAGACATTTGGCTGTCTTCAGGGGACAAACATTTATAGTCGACCCGTTGTCGATGAGGACCTGCGGCAGGATTTTTCCTCGAGCTCGGACAGTAATATGAAGGGCCAGGCTGTGTTTCTTTCCTGATGGAGATAAGTCTTCATCTGAGAATGATATACTTCTTTGGTCTGTAAGTGCCCCAATCATGTTTGGCAGTTGTTCGGGCGTAGAGTCTGGCGATATGACAGCCTCATCTAAGAGTTTGATGAAAGCGATCCTGTGAGGTTTGGAGGCAACCAGGAGGCCCCAAATGGTGATATGTGCTTGAGTTTTCTTCAGCTGTTCCAGTACTCGATCTTCTCCTGCTTCCTTAGGAGGTGGTGATTTCTCGGCATCCATTAGTGGTGGCTGATATACCCTTCCTGACTGGGTGATTTGCTGTATCCAAAGGGATGCTGGGTCTGATTCCTCTATTGTTTCTGATGACTCTGGCTCCGTAGACCAACTGAAGGCTTTGGGGGAGGTTTCTGTCATACAGATTGTCTCCTTGGGAAAGCCCTGGGGCTTCCATGGCGGTTTCTTCTTGTCCTGGGTCCATCCTATCCCAGCTTTTCCCGGATTGGTCTTGATTGCGAGTGGTTGTGAAATCCCTTGGTTGGCCTTTTCTAAACCTTGCCCGGGTAGGAAGTTCATCTTAGCCATCCATTGATCGATCATCGGATTGAGGCCTGGGGTCACTTGAGCTTTTGCTGGTAGCACAACTGGCGCTTTGTAGGCTGGGTCGTCTCGGATAAGTCCTACTGGATCAAAACCTTCTTCATCAGTGGTCAAGGCGTTAATTCCTGCAGGTGGAGCATGGTTAGGGAGGGGGTTGTTGGTAACATTGGGCCCGCCGGGTGCGGGAATGGTTCCGGCTTCAATGAGGTCCTGAATACAGTGACAAAGAGCTAAGCAGCGTTCCGTGTCATGGCCTGCTGCTTGATGGTATGCACAGTTCTCATTCATTCTCCAAGTACCGGGAATAGGACTCGGTGGAGGACGTGGGTTGAGTGGAGTGATTCGTTCGGCTTTTCGGAGTAGTTCCAAACTTTTGAGCATGGTAGTGGGAAGGGTACAGAAGTTCCTCTTTCTTTTCATTTCGGTACTCGAGGATTCTCCTTGTGCGGGCCAATTCATCAGAGGTGCTTGTGGTGGCTGTTGAAAGGAGCTCTGTTGATACGGGTATGAGCCTATTTGGTTAACGATTGGAGTGGCCATCTTTCTCCCTGTGTATGAGGCCTTCTTGGTATCATTCTCGGCTTTCTTAGCCAACTCTTCTTCTACTTGTGACCCCATGCTTAACAGGGCCCTGAAATATGGGAATACGTGCTTTCCCATACAACTTAATACAGCTGGAGTAAAATTCCTCTGTATTATCTCCAATTGTTCTTCTTCATTCAGCCGTTTGGACATTTGGGAGGCCATCTCTCTCTAGCGTGTAACGAAATCACTGAAGCTTTCCTTCTCTCCTTGGTTGGTCATTTCCAGGTGTTTGCAGGTAATTTCCAAATCTTCGTTGGACCCGTATTTATGCATGAATTCTTTGACAATATCCCCCCAAGTTTTTTTATGGTGTCTTTCCAGATCGAAAAACCATCTTAGGGCGGCCCCCGTGAGAGTCATGTGAAAAGCCTGAGCCAATTCTGGCTCTTCACAGCCTGACACTTGCATAGATCTGATGTAGGATTGAAGATGGGTTTTCAGGGGGTGTGGTCCCTGTAAATTTGGTGATGGAAGGGAGCTTGAATCCCTGAGGCAATCTTGCTTCTGGGTAGAGGGAGAAAGCATTCATATCTGTAATCTCATCTGCTCCTTTTATCAAGGAGACTCCCCTTTGTAGAACCTTCATCTGCTCTTTCAGTTTCCTCATTTCTTCACTCTCTCTTGACACCTCGTTGGGGTGTTCCCTAGCTATAACCGATTCTGCATACACTGCCCAAAGTCGATTGATATTTGGGTATTCATTAGGAGGAGCTACTCGGGCTAGAGGTGGAATAGGTCTTGCGGGAACTTGTGGCCATGGCTGGTATTGAGGATCAACGCCCGGTTGGGGTTGTGGCTAGACGATGGGTGGCTCTGGTTGCTGATAGGTAGGGCCTGAATCCGGGGCCCATTGATTCTGATTATTGGGATCGGTCTGAACGGGACCGACGATGACAGGACTCGTTTGAGGTGGATTGGTTCCTTGAATTGGGGGAAGTACTTGCGATGTCTGCCCTTGATCTCGATTCGGTGGTAGTCGTTCAAACCCCGGTGGCGCGACCCGCCTGGCTGACAACTCTTCTACTCGAACTCGGGTATTCTGTTGCTCATTCGGGAGGTTTGCTAGACTCACGCTGACGGTCCTCAGTAAACGATACATTTCGGCTAAATCTGGCTGTGATGCAGACGCCTCGGCTAGGCCCTGACTTGTCTCTTGGTTCTCGGGTCCATCGACCATTTCAGGTGTGCTTGGTCTTACTAATCTCCGGGTATGATCTCGACCAGCCCAACCTTTCAGACTGTCGTCGTATTACGGCTGCAGACGGAACCACGGGGTGAAGATGAAGGAAGAGTATGACGTGACTCGAATTTTGCCAAAAGAAACACTAAACAAAAATGCCGAGAACAGGCTCGGGTTTTGAAAAAAGTGGCGTAAAGTAAGCCGTAAGGTGGTACATCCCCTACGGCTGTTTTGACAAGTGTTTTAGCTGACTCAATCTTATATGCAACGCAGGTGTAATGCAAGGTGAAGGTTTCAGGCTCCCTCCTATTTGGCAAGACCTCGCGATATACCCCAGGGGCGGGTACGTGCAAGAATCTTTTGATATACTTCCCGGGTACGTGAGTGTTCTCGTCACTCGATATACCTCGGGGGCGTACTTGGCCAAGGAGAGTGGAAGTAAATGCTTTCGGTTTATGTTGGCCCAAGCAAGCCAACTCCCTACTCACTTATAATACTTCCGAGGGTTCGGGGTAAATTCACACTCGTAGAACCAATGCATGATTTGTGAAAGTGTGTGCAAAGTTTGAAAGGTCGGGTTTACAAATATCATTATCTTTATTACGTATTTTGAAAACTTCTATTTTTAGAAAAATAGTTTCTTCTCAAACAAAATAACACAAGTAGGAAAAGCAGTAAAGGCTGATATTCAACAGATAAACAAGAGTCCACATATAAGAGCCTAGTTCTCATTTTCTCTCCAGCAGAGTCGCCACTATGAGAATCCGCAAATGCGACCCCCGGGTCTCGTCCCCGTTCGTTGGGCGTCTGAAACGTCGGAAAGGATCCCGTCGTTCCATTTGCTTGGAGTGTTTTGATAATTCATATCGGGTGTCCCTATGTCTATTCTAGATGCAAAAGAGTTCGTTCAGAGTCGCCAGTACGTTTTACGAGAAAACGGACAAAACAGTTGTGTAAGAGGAAAGGCTACAGATAAGCCTTTCTTTACACATTTGTCTACGAAACCAGGATTCTATAGGGTTCGGGAACTATATTACGGTTTGGGAAGGTGTTAAGCACCCATTCCGCCTTTTCGGTCTCTAGTGGACTTATATGTTTATTTTATGTTGAAGAACTTGGATGCTTTTACTGATAGTCTACTACTTTTCGAATAAAAACCCTAATTTTTAGGGAAAGCAGGAAAGGGTATGAAAAGCCTTTGTGTTCCGAGATCCGATGTTTTTATTATTGAAAGACGTAAATATAAATGACAAAACCTTTTATTTTGAAAAAGTATCCCGTATTATTTCCTCAGATAATGACGGATTTCTTGTGTTGTAATTACTTTTGTAAAAGTTCGGATTTATATCGGGACCGATTTAATATGGAACTAGAACTCCTTGAGGAGAGTTTTATCAGACACGTCGCAGTCTATAGAAGAGACAGGATATGTTGATTTTAGTTCCTAGATAAGTCTTATCAGTCTGGGTTTTGAAATAGAATTTTATCCGGATGATAACGTACTCACTCTTCTAATTTTGCAAATGGTTTTATCAGGGTCTTTTGTTTTGAGAACGCTAGACTGCTTTGTAACTTGGCAATAAGTTTATTCAAATAAAACATGGACAAAACAACAGAAATAAAATAAGTACACAGATAAACCTGATTTTCGAGCGCTTATTAGGAATCTAGAAAAATTGAGTTTTAAACAAGTTTATAATAACACTAATATACAAATATCTTATTTAGTTACTAGAAGAGACTTTCGTTACCTTCCCGACGAGAATAATAATAAGAAAGAAAATATAATACGGCAGAGAGATCTCCGGCGATAATAATCTTCTCATTCTTCAGATATTTTCGAGAATTCGATTCCAGAAACGGGACACGTCGAGTGTCGAGAATAGATTCGATAATTCTTCAGAAATAAGACGATAATTGAAAAAAATGCTTGACGAAAGATTAGAAAATCAGATCATAAACTTCACTGCCAAACTGCTCTAAAACTGCTGTTTTTTGCTCTGTTTTTGGTGTTTTGTTGCTGTCTAACTTGCCCTCTAGAACCCATGGGGGTGATGGCCTATTTATAGTGCTGAAAAGGTGTATGTCGTGCGACATTTTGGTGTATATCGCGCGACAATCTTGACTGTCGCGCGACATTATACTTTAATGATGATTCTGACTCACTGATGAGTCAGAAAGTGGAGTGGTGGGGTGATTGTCGCGTGACATGTCCCTGTAAAGGGGATTGTCGCGCGACATACTACTTTTAATGATGATTCTGACTCACTGATGAGTCAGAAAGTGGAGTGGTGGGGTGATTGTCGCGCGACATGTCCCTGTAAAGGGGATTGTCGCGCGACATACTACTTTGTCGTGCGACATTTCACTTTTAAAACATGTTTGTTTGGCCAACAAACTCTTCGGGGCAGTTCCGGGTGTTCGGGTGAGTCCTGGACTCAAAAAATAGTACTTTCGAAGGTCGTTAGGGTTCTTGCGGGGGTCACGGATCAGGGTGTCTACACTTTGACTTTCTAATGATATTACTTAGTGCCTAAAGTAGAAGTGTTATCAGTGGCTTTGGGATTAGGCTGTGGTTGGGCTGGGAAAATTGCCTTCCTATTCGAATCATTCTGACTAGCAATCTTATCCATAGAAACTTTCATCTGGTTCATCGCATGCAGCATATGTTGGAACATGCCTTGCAAATTCTCCTCAGGGCTTTCCTATGCGGTGGAATATAAGAATTAGGATTCGATCCTTAAGGTTGTTGATATTGCTGAGGTGAAGATTGTAAACTAACTAGAGGTTAGGACTGTTGATAGAATGGTTGAAGTGGTGGTGGTGGTTGGAAATTAGACTGGCCCTGTTGAAATGGTTGAGAGGGTTTCATAGGGTTCCCTTCATAGTTGTTAGCAGACCAACTGAGGTTGGGGTGGTTCCTCCAAGATGGGTTATATTGATCCTATAAGAATTGGATTTACCAATTGCCATAACAACATTGACATCAGTGCTCAACACTTCTCTAAGGGCTGGAATGGTCGGATAGTCACTAATGAGATGACCAAGTGTCGCTAATGCTGCAAGCTTGCTCCACGAACTACTTAGGAGTTGATTCTCCTTTCTTTGTTTCCAAAGATTCAAGTTTTTGACAAATAGTAGCTAGCTTAGCATTGATTTCATCGTTATCCTTTAGTTGGTACACACTAGTTGGTGCTACTTTTGCTCTAACTGTACCTGTCTTAGCACTGGGTTTCCATGCCTGAGAAACTTCAGAAAGCCATTCGAGATATCCTTTAGCATCTATAGGACTCTTTCCTAAGAATTGCCTATTGCACATAGATTCAACAAACTGATGAGTAGAGGGAACTAGACCATCATAAAAGAAACTGATGATTCTCCACTTTTCATAACCATGATGTGGACAAGAATTAAGAAGATCTTTGAAGCGCCTCCAACTCTGGAAGTAGGTTTTATCATCCTTATGGGAGAAGTTTTGAATCGTCTTCTTCGAGTTGGAAGTAAGATGTAAAGGAAAGAATTTCTTGAGGAATTGTTCTTGGAGTTCTTGCCATGAGTTGATGGATCTCGGGCACAGAGAGATAAACCAAGTCTTAGCTTTATCCTTCAAGGAAAAAGAAAATAACTTCAACTTAATTATATCTTCAGAACAGTTCTGGTCACTGAAAGTGGCACATATATCCTCAAATTCTCGAATATGAAGATAGGCTTATTCACTTTCAAACCTATGGTAAGTGGATAGAAGTTGAATCATGCCATTGCAGAAATGTAAATTATTTGCATCATTTGAAAAATTAATGCAAGAAGGAGTAGCATTTCTGCCAGGAAGTAGGAGTACACACAAAGTAAGATTAGGATTTTGAACTACTTGGTTAACTCCATTATTAGCTGTTTGTGCTGCTGCAAATGCGGTTGCTTGTTTTTCAACGTCCTGATTAGCCATTGGGTGTTCAGCTACCCACGGGATAGTACCGTTCCAAGAATCAGAAAAAAAGAAAGTAGAAGTGAATTGGTCGAACTAGAAGACTCATATGATGGAGATGGTTTGTTGTCCAACTTGTACTTGTTAGGAATGACACGATACTCATACAGAGGATTATTTGAAATGTGATTATTAGGACCACGAAGCCAAGGTTTCATATACTAGGCAGAGACCTAATATAGAATCCTAGGAGGAAAAGAAAAAAAAGAAAGAAACTAGGTAGAAACAAATGGAATCGTTAACTTTCCCCAGCAATGGCGCCATAATCTGCCTTGACTACTCTCAAAAAGTGAGAAGTATTACGCCTAAGTGCAAGTGGTCAAGTTATAATATACTTGGGGAAGTCCAAGGTCGAACCACAGGGAAGGTAAGGAACCTATTTATCTAGTTATCTCTCTTAGGGGAAAGAAGGGAAAACAAAAGAAAAGATGATTGAAATGAGGAATAGGAAAGGAAAAATGAAAATAAATTAAACTACTAACTAATTTAAACTAACACTAAAAGCAAATCTAGTCAAAGGGTGCAAAATTAGAGGGAATTCACAAGTGCAAGTTTTATACTTAAAGGGCTTTCTAAATGCACTAGGGGAACATGCAATTGAAATAAAAATAAATAAATTAAATAAAACAACGTACTAACCAAGCAAAACAGAATATTAAGCGAACTTAAACCAACAAGAAACAAACGTTAAGGGATTCGTAGTTAGGGAATACGAAACTAGTCCAACCGGGTAATCAAAATATAAGTTTAAATAAGATTTTTCACTAAGATCAAGCTCCTAGACCTTCCAACTATCCAATTATATTGCTACTACAGGTATATCATAGCCCATGTGTGACAAGGATTATATAGATTAGCTTTGAGCAATAGAATTTGATAGTGAAGCTTTTTGACTTTGAAAAAGTGTAATTTGAAACCTAGTATTGTTAGTGCGTGACAAAAACAATCCAAGTTGATTAAGCTTCCCAAAAATTTGTATCTTAACACTCTCCTAAGGTTTGTTTGAACATGATTCAAATCAAATTCATTTTAAAAAGAACACTGAAAGTCAAAATTAGCACTTTTTCGGCACTTACGTGAATAAATAACAAAATAGCACCAAATTAGATGATTCACTTAAGAAACTAAGCTAACTAATCATAGGATAAAGATTGTCCTCAAATCATCCACGTTAGAGTTTTGGTGCGAAAATTTGTGAATTGACGTTTTACAGTTATTAATCAAATGGAATTTATGAGCTAACTTATGGAAACATATTTTTTAGGCATGCAAAGATTAAAAAATACTCATACATTCAATAGGTGAACTATAACCAATAGAAAAATCAGATTCAAACCCAAATTGAATTACATTCAAAGATTAAGTTCGCATATTTCACTACGGACCCCTAACTAACGATTTAGCTAGACATATTATAATTAAACATTCAATCATAAAATATGAATAATAGTATAAAAATACCTAATAAAATAGAAAATTAAATTTAAAAACTTTTGGCTTTGGAATTACTCAATTTCGATTTAAAACGAAAATTTTATGCTTAAAACGGTAAACAAACTCAAAATGGTCATAAACTGAAGAATTTCGACTAAAACCCTAAAAATTCTGGAAAATCAGGTTCTATATGACAAACAATGAATCACATATGAATAGCATTGTAAAATGATAAACTCTTTGAATATAGAACGAGAAACAAGCATAAATTAATGAAAAACCGAAAAAACTGACAAAACGGGTCTATAAACCCTAGAACCAGCCCCTAAAACGTGGGGTTAGTTTAATTCCATAATATATATGAACCCTAACAACTAATCTATGAATATTTAAGCAAACAAAGGATTAAAAACAATCAAATCGAAGAAAGGAAAAAACTAGGGTTTACCTAGATGAAGAACAACAATTGCAATTGAAACTTGATATAATGATGAATTGAATCTTGATTACACCAATAGTCCAGCCTCAATATGCCATAAACAAACAAAAATAACAATTATTTTGTATAAAGAAGAAAGAAAACTCTCAAAGTTCAATTGACAGACAAGCGCAAAAACTCACAGAAAGTTACGGTGCTCTCAGCTCTCTGTTCTATCGTAATACGACTGTTGCGTACCTTAAAATATGAGATATGTGGTCTTTTATATGTCCCATAGGTGTCTCTAGTCGTGAGTTGAATAATCCTTCAAGAAACGGGTCGAAAAGAGCCAAAAATCGAAAACGGGCCAAAAAACCAAGTGGGGATCGATCCTCATATATTTTATTTTCTTTTTCCTTTTCTTTTGGATACTTCTTCTTTCGCTCATAACTTTTTGTTCCAAACTCTGATTGATGCACCGTTTTCACCTTCGCTTAGATAATTTAATTATCTACAACTTATATTTCTGGAGAGATTTCTTCAAATTCCTATTGTAGAAAAAATTTTGATCAGTTACTATTTCGGACTTTTTACGGCAGTTCTCGATTTTGCTCGAAAATTTTCGGAATTGATTCGATTGAGCTTTTTTCCTCTTGGGATCACTCTTGGACACTTGCGTTCACTTTTTTCATGCTTGGGGAGTTGCTTTTCTCTTCTTGTTATCGCGTTGGGTGTAGTTTGAGGAGTTTTCCTCGCCTTAGGCCTCGAAATGGTCTTTGACTTCTTTTATGGGCCTTTTTCTAGCATTTTTTCGCTTTCAAACTTCTATCTTGCATACAACTTTAGTTGCTTAACCACTTTAGGCTCAAAAAATGGCTTGCTAACACATAAATACAATGCAGTGCCTTTTTTCTATGCTTAAACTGAATTTATATGCAATTTTTGTTTTTATATGGTAATTAGAAACTAATTGAGTCTTGTTTAAAGGATTAGGAGTACAAATTTTGGGCTCAATTAGAGGCTCCTCGGCGATCGCAAATTTTTTTTTATTGCGATACAAAGAATCTGCCTCATATTCCACAAGTTCCTTCTTGGTTGAGGAGACGTGGGTCCTAGCGAGGGCTGGAATCGGTGGTTTGGGTAATCCTAATGCAGCATTTGCCGCAATTTTCTCTCGTAACATTTACAACAATAGGTCTTTCCTTTCTGTTGTAATTTTGATACCAGGCTCTGCTCCATAGAGGCCACTGGACCCTTGTTTGCATAATTAAGGTCAAATGGGGAGGATGAATTTGTTTGGGAGTGGTTCAGAACCCTATTTAGGTGTCTAGCAAGGTGTATGTCCTAAGCTGCAGTTCGGCTCGTGGTGGGGTTAACTATAGGGATGATATCTGGGTTTGCATTTTCTATAGGATGGCTTCTTGTATGAACCATTTTTTAGAAACATCAATGCCAAATCAAATCAAACGATACTAAAGCGAAGCATAGAAATAAACCAAAAAATACTGCAAAATTCACTGTAAAGAAGGAAACTAAATTTGATTACCGTATATGAACTTTTCTATCACCGATTCCCACAGACGGCGCCAATTGTGGGTGGTGTAAATTTGACGAAGCCCAAAGGAGATAGAATCAACCCAAATCGATAGAGTTGGTAATCAAATTTAGCAAAGGTGGTGGTAATGAACAGTAAATGACCAGTGATGAGTGTTGACCTTGAAGGTCTTAATCTTATTTTGATAATAACAATAAATTAATTATGTGTAATTTAACATGTTCTTGATTTAAGATTATATATTTCTTATTTGGAAAATCAAGAATAGCATGATTGCTCAAAGGAAGCATGACAAAGATTATTCAATTTATATCCGATCAAGTCAACGAAGCATTAGACTAGCAAGAAGATCAATCTCATCAATGCAAATCCATGAAGATCAAGATCAAGGATCATATGCAAAAGCTACAAGGAAGAATCAAATTGAAGAAACAAATCGAAGCATTCAAAGACTCGTTAATTCGATAATTGAGTGAGTGCTTAGGTATTATGTAAAGTTTATTTGATTATTTATATAGCTCATACATATTGAAATATCATTCTTAGATTGATCAAAATCAGTTTGAATCAAAATTTCTTTCAAAACATCATTCTTACAAAAACTGGTTTTGAAATAAATGCATATTAAATTCAAATGATCATATTTTGAGTTTTCCCGAAAATAGGTGTCTTAGGAACTTATTTTTAAGGTCCCTAAAGCATTAGAAAACTTATATGTAAAAGTGCAAAAAATTGGGATTTTTGGCTTTATGGCCTGATGGGCAGTCTGGTCCATCAGTCGACTAAGGAGTTGTGCTCAGTCGACTAAGGCCCACTCAGTCAAATAAGGAACTTTTCTCAGTCGACTGATGGCCCAGAATATAGCCGTTGGATTTCTGATTGTTTTACCATTTTTGGTACCAAACTTCTACCAAACCTCACAAACGGCTATATCACTTTTGGGACTATATATACACTATCTAAGACACATTTTGACTACCTTGAATCACTCTTATACTCTATACTTCATCTATCTTTAATATCTAAAGATTCAAGAAATTGTTTTTGATCAATCATTCTTATTGAGCTATAAATCTTGATCAAACAAGTAACTCTAGTGTGAGCTTAAATTGTATTCTACAAACACTTGAGAGTAGTCGTTAATTGGTGTGAATCACCAAACAATTTAGTATTAAATTGTGAGAGGTAAATCTCATAAGAAAAACAAGAAGGTAAATTCTTATTTAGAAATTGTGAGAGGTAAATCTCACAAGGTTAGCAAGAGAGAGTTTCTTGTGTGAATATTGTGGTCAAGCAATATTTGTAAAGAGTGTGTGAGACAACAACACTTGTAGTGGTTTGATCTTCAACCGGAAGGAGATTGGAATTAGTAGAACTTCTCGGGGAACTAACCGAGCGCGGATTATGGTTTAGTAAACCAAAACCGTGAGGACAAAAAGTCTTGGACTTCAAATCGGTTCAATCTTTCTTACTCAATCTCTTTATTTTTGATTGTTTAATTATTGCTTAATTTATTGTTCTTGGAATTGCTTGTTTAATTGTTTATGTGCTTGCATTCCTTGATATATTGGGTTAGTAAATTTGTTTTACTTAAACATTGTTAGAAAAGTTTTTAATTCCGCATTAAAGTTTTTAAACCCTATTCACCCCCCTCTAGGGTTGAAATCCGACCAACAATGAGAATGGATTTTTGTTAGTGTAGGTATGTTCCCCCGGTGTTTTTTTATACCTAATCTGGCAGTAGGTCCTCACTGAGTGTGTGGTTGTGTTCTTCATTGAGCTCTAATGGTTAAAAATACAATTTAGAGAAAGAGAATACATAAAGAATGCTTGTGTAGTTGTAAATTGGTTGATCCCTGCTTAGGGTTTATCTTGTCCTATTTATAGAATCTAGATAGGGTTTGGTAAGATTGGAAATCACTATAAAAGATAAAATTGATCACTACTCCAATATCACATGTGTCCGTACCCATTTTCACACTAATAGAAGTAGTCATTTCCCATTGTCTATCCTTTAGCTCAGTTCTATCATATCCATCGCATGACAGTTAGTGACTGGCCTGACTTCCAATTATCCGATCACTGAGAATCCTTAACTTGATTGGCCAGATGGCATTTAGGCCGATCAAGAGATCTTGCTTCATAACAAGCCTATAGTCTGTGCGATAGACTTAGGCCAAGGCCCACATAAAAAATTATCCTCCCACACTTACCTCGAATGCATTATAATTTTACCATGAATTATTTTTTGACACTAAATACAATTTCATGTCACAGATTAATATATATTGAAAGGACGTTGTTATTCTAGCAATGAATCCATTTTTCCCTAAAATAATATAGTTTTACATCAATCTATTTTCAGACTAAAGTGAAATTAATATCCCATGGCAAGCGCACGTCCTTTCCTACGGCAACCTTATACGAAGAAAGTGTTTCATTGGCTCATATTTACTCTACTCACCACTCCTCCATCATTGGTACTAAATCCTCCCACTTACTCTTGACACTGTCTCCTCTATGTTTTATAGGGTCGACCTCATTTGGAGGGAGAGCAATCCTTAATTTAAAAACATTTCTATAGAGAGAGGAAGCTTTTTCTCCTTATCTTGGTTTATTTTTTAGTTGTCTTGATTCCAATTTCAAAAATACTTTTCTATTATAATTGGTTGAATTGAAGATTTGAATATGCCAATTAACGGAAGCTCGCTACAGATGCATGCACATAATTCAGGACCTGAGAAAGTTGGTTATATAGTATAATTCAAAATAAGGTGCTGATTGATTAAAATTCGAATTCTTAATTTCAGTTTTGCCGTATCGAAAAGTCTAACAAATTTTGAGATATTTTTTTTTTTCAATTAACATGTTCCAAAAAAATTTCTCTAAATTTGGTCGAATTGGTGACCAAACGAATTTAAATAAAAAAAATAATAAAGAAAAAAGAAAATATTTTTTTTATTTATTAATAAAAAGGAAAAGTTTGAAAAGTCAAAGTTCCATTTGAAAAGCCAAACCCACGTGCCTTAGGTAAAAGAAGCTTTATTAAAGGCTTTTAATTGAAAAAAGTTGGCAACGTAATGTGACGGATTGTACGAGTTTTTCTATCTTGACCGGTCCGTTAAAATGGGCTAAGGAATTATTTTTTAATATTAACTTTAATTTGTATTGGTCCGGCGTATTTTTCTTGGCAAATGTTTATCGAAGAGTTTGAATGTATATTTTTCTTTATAAATATAATAATTGGCTTGGGTCAAAAATACATGATTTTAGAGAGCTTTTTGAGACAAAAAATATCCAAACTCTAGATTCAATTTTTGGGAGTTTTGAAACACCACCTAAATTTTGTTTACATGTTATAGGGGATTCTATTTGTTATAGGAGATTTTATTGTTCTTCAATTTTAAGAACTAGGGTTCCCAATGTTCATAGTCGTGCAGGAGTGTCTTTGATTGTGATTAGAGACGGGGTGAGCGAAGTGGCTAACGCATAAAATTGATGGGACTATTGCGTAAATTGTGGAAAAGCAATTTTTGTAAGTTATCGAATCTATAATTCCATTTTGATCATAGTGAAATATTATCGGTTAGTCCAGATGATTAGTCCTACGCAAGTAGGAGTATCTCGTAAATTTATAGTATTGTGTGATTGCTTTTTATGTGATTACTAGATATAATTGTTACATAACACAACACAAGTTTCGACGATAAAATTGATTAGACCTAGGATTTTAATTCCGCTTATCAAATTTTAAATTGTTTTTGATAAAAACCCTAAAATCAACTTAGGCAATATGATCCTTGAATTTTTCAAATAGTAGATGCAGTGGAAAAAAAATCATATGTATATATCAACAATGGCCACCATGTATTCATCTATTATAATATAGCTTAGAGCATCTCCAATGGTAGTGTAAAAATTGATTTGTAAATCACATGTGTCAACTCGCTTTTACAAAAAACTTGAATGCTAAAAAAAAAGTGCTCCAATGGTACTTTTGTAAAGTTTTGTGTAAATTTTGAAATAACAAATAAGATTGTAACACATGTTAAATATCAATTCAAGCAATTTTCTTATTAATTTTTTCTTGATTTTTTTACAAATAATCTTGTAATTACAATGGATCTTCATTTATAGGTATTGATGAGTAGATTTCAAATATGTAATTTTTATTAATATATATATTTTACATTTAAAGTTATTACTTTTTCAATTTTTATAAAAAAATTGAAGAGAGAGAAAGTTGATGTGGC
Source organism: Lonicera japonica (assembly GCA_021464415.1). Lineage (NCBI taxonomy): Eukaryota > Viridiplantae > Streptophyta > Magnoliopsida > Dipsacales > Caprifoliaceae > Lonicera > Lonicera japonica. The sequence continues at coordinate 79,194 of JAKCWG010000085.1, forward strand.
ATTGTAAAATAGGAGTGTATTTTACACAACTATTTTACACAAATTTCAATTTTAAAAGACTGCTGGAGAGAAAAAAATTTACAAGTTGTGCAAATTTTACACAAAACAAAAATTTAAAAGACTGTTGGAGATGCTCTTAACCCCATATTTTCCCGTGTGGACATAGTCCTATCTTCGAGGCGAACCACATGTAAATATTTGTTTCTTTTAGTTTCTGCATATTTTATACCCATTTCTCTTTATTTTTTATGATTGCATGTGTTCTTTGATGTCTATTTATTCTCTCCATGCCAGCATGGAGCTCATCCATTTGTAGGCATCATCACAAATTGACAAGATCTTATGAGCTATTGGAAAGATCAAAGGGCAGCCTATGATGTGCATATATATGTACACGGATACACCCAAAAAAAATTGAAGAACATTCAAAGCAAATCAAATAAAATGCATCAAAAGTTATCGCGAAAGTCAAAATCAAATTTAGAATACTACCGGAATATGAAAGGACACCTGAAGAACCGATTGAGTTGAAGAACTGTAAGATCCAATCTCAAATCTAAGAGGCCCTAAGTCCTAAGAATGGCGTGGGAATGGGTTTATTTAGAGAGAGAAAGTGGCTAGATGAACATTTGGGTCAGAGTGCAAAGAGGAAAAGCCAACATATTTTTTTAAATAGTCATCTCAATTACCAAAAGACCACCTCGAAATTCGAAAAAGCTAAAAGGCAGGGTGACCATTTGCATCTAGCCTCTGTATTGATTTTTACGCCCTAAAAAAATTAGTTCGGCTCACAAATGATTAGTTAGAGAAAAGTCGGTTTGCACTTCATCACAAATTTTTTATTTTTGGTGAGGTAAAAGTAGTGCAATTTTTCGATCATGGAAAATCGCCTCGGCAAAAGATAAAAATTAATGAATTACTATTCATCACGCCAGAACTAAGAAAGTCAGTTCAGCCGTGAGAATGGGGGGGCAACAAATGTGGGGTTATTCCATCACCTTGACGCGTTGGAGTCGTATATTAAAATGGCGATAATTGACCAGGCCTAATGGGATGATCAACGCAGTTTGACTCAGCCATGCCAAAGTGTGGTCTGACTCAGCCAAGCCTAAGTGATTACTTTGGCTTAGATCAGCCAAGCTTAAGCGTTCACTCTAGCCTAAATCAGCCAGGCCTAAGTGATTACCATGGCCCAACTCAGCTAAGCCTATGTGATCACTCTAACCTAAATCAACCAGGCCTAAGCGATCACCTTGGCCTAACCTAGTCAGGCCTAAGTAGTCACCTTAGCCTAGATCAGCCAGCCCTAAGTAATCTATCACCTTAGCTTAAATCAGCAAGGCCTAAGTGATTGAATTGGCCTAAATCAGTCAAGCCTAAGTATCACCTTGGCCTAACCCAACCAGGCCTAAGTGATCACTCTCGCCTAAATCAGCCAGGCCTAAGTGATCACCCGGGCCTAACTCAACTAGGCTTACGTGATCATTCTGGCCTAAATCAGCCATGCCTAAGTGATTACAATGGCCTAACTCAGCCAGGACAAATTGATCATTCTAGCTTAAATTAGCCAGGTCTAGTGATCACTTTGGCTTAACCCTCTCAGGCCTAAGTAATCACATTGACCTATATTAGCCAGGCCTAAGTGATCAATCACCTTGGCCTAAATTAGCCAGGCCTAAGTAATCACATTGGCTTAAATGAGTCAGGCCTAAGTGATTATCTTGGCCTAAGAACCAGCTCGGCTTAGTCAAGGATCGAACTAATTCACCTTGGCCTATATTTGGCCGGGGTCAAACGACACAACTCAAGAATATGAAGTGTGGCCTGACTCAGTCGGGGGTCACCTTGGTGAAAATCATCCATGCTAAAGTGTGGCTTGACTCAACCAGGCTTAAGTGATTAATTTGGCCAAGATCAGTTAGGCTTAAGCGGTCACTCTGGCCTAAATAAGTCAGGCCTAAGCGATCACCTTGGCCTGACTCAATCAGGCCTAAGTGATAACTATAGCCTAACTCAGCCAGGCCGATGTGATCACTTTGGCCTAGATCAACCAAGCCGAAGTGATTAAGTTGGCCTAACCCAATCAGGCCTAAGTGATTAATCACCTTGGCCTAAATCAGCCAAGCTTACATGATCAATCACTTTGACGCACCCCACCATGGTGTAATTGAAGATTATGAGTGTTGACAAGGGAAAAAAAACATTATATTTGTGCGGGTCAAGTCAAATGTGTTTATTTTATGTAAACTAGATTGACTTGGCGTGAGTTTTACTTTAAAAAACCCAAACTCGACCAATTAGGATCGGGGCGGGTTAAAAGCCCTACGAATTGGGCCATATTGCCATCCCTACATATAGGTGCTGAAACTAGGGAACTTCTTCAGGCGTATGCATAAAAATTGCTGAGAAAGGAATATATTACCATTCAACATTGATGCCGATTCTCGGATCCTAATCTGTATATTGCAAAGGAAGGAAGACATTGATTGTTTTCCTCAATGGTCAGCTATATATACCACTGTATATTGATATCACTATAGGGCTGCTGATTTTCTATGAAACCGAAGCAACATAGATTAGAAAACATACTCAGGCGGTGTTTTTAAGGTGTAAGATTAACAAGATCAAGTTTGGAGCTAAAAGCAACGACTGGTATAACAATATGGACGGATGAGATTTGCTTTGTTTGAAAGGGTTTTGTACAAAGCTATTCCCACAATTGTACTTTCTTCCAAAATATCATATTTCTCTTAACTAATTAACGTAATGGAATCATCCCCATACATATAGAGTGAGTTTTACTCGAAAATGTTATTTCAGCAAATGACAATTAAAGAAAAACAACAGTATTCTTTAGGGCCAAAATGAAAAAAGTGGGAAAAATATTTCTTAATAAAATAAAAAACATAAGAAAGTGCCTTCTAACCAAATATCTTTCTCCTTTTCGCTCCCTTTCCTCATTTATAATCCGGTCTCCTCCTCTTTCTTCATATGCCAGAGGCCTAGAAGACGCAATGCATCCACCCGCTCAAGTGTTCTGCCTTCTCCGTTTACTTCTTACTCTGCTCTCTTTCTTGTCATGTATCTAGACAAAGTATAAGAAAACAATTTTTCATCGTGTTTTCAAATGAATAAATAACAGATGGCTAGGATAGATCAATTGATTAAACATAGACGTGGTACGCAGTATGTAACTACAGTTGTATACACATCACATACTATGAATTAGTCGGTATTAATCTTAAGTATCAAAATAAAAAGTCACCACAAATAACTGCCGGGAACCTCAATTAGTTAAGGTAGCACAATTCTGTCAGAAATGAAATACTGATAGAGACAAAAGAAATGGCAAATTATACTTGGGTGCAGTGGCAAGGTTATCCAAAAATGCTCATCGAAAAAGGGTTCAAAGCGATATAAAATCGTCATTTGACAAATAAAACACTACGTAATATCAATAATATCAGTGCATTCAATCGTCAAGAATAAAACTTTCTATAATTATAAGATTTAATCCTCCAACTGTCCCAAAAAACGTAATCAAACAATACGACAAGAAATAACATTGTACAGTAAAATTATAGTGGTGGCTGGCAAGAAGAAAGGAAGTGGGAAAAAGAAAACAGAAAATGAACAATGTGGCAAACACCCCTCAAACCAAAAAACACCACCTCGATCAATTACGTCAAGAACCACAACCCCAAAACCGTTTCAACGGAAAAGGCAAAACCATAATCCAGGCATCCAGCAACCCAAGCAAAAAAGAGAAACAGAAAAAAAATACACTTGTACGAACCCGAAAACCAACTCAGTACACGAAGAGCAGAACACAAAACAAAGTAAAAACTACACTTTTTTTTACTACAACTCACATAGATCCAGAAAAACTTCTTCACAAAACCTACAAGGATTCTAAAAACCAACTCCCACAGCAATGTTGAGAGCTACAACAAACGACCAGACATGATCGAAATAGATAGGGGAATCAGCAACCTAACTTAACCTCTACAAAAGCAAAGCAGGAAACATAAATTACAAACCAATGCCCGCAAAAAAGGCACGTGTAAAACTACTCGAAGGACTTCTCAACTAACAAAAAACAAGTCATTGATTAAAACCAAAAAAATTCCCATCCAAATTAGGAAACAGCACACTTTTAGTTTCTAACAATCACTAAGATTACATTATGCATCAACAGATAGCTTACCTCTCTTTTGCTTTTAGTGGTTCCAGTCGAAGTAAGTGCCATTATAGGGCTACCATGGCAGAACAATAAAGTTTCTAACATTATACGTTATTTAACATATATATAATTTACCCTCTCATACACTGGAACAAACCACTCAATTTAAATGATTATTGTGAGACCGAACTAGGACATTCATGTGTCAATAAAAGAAAACATGGTAACAACATTGAACTGAATCAATAAATATTTCAGAGCAAGTGGTGTATCGTATCTTCGTACCTCGGCATATTCTTATTCTTCCTTCATTATTGTACTCTTCCCCTTAACCTCATCTTCCTCTCTAGGCAGAATGGATGTTGTCCTGCAAGTAACTGCATCACAAGAATTTTCCGGTCTCCCTATTACTTCATTTAAGCCCTGGTTAAAACAAGGCTCTCGTTGTAAGTATCTACGTGAAAGCAGCTTGGTGTTCCATGTACGTTGATATTCTTGATTAGTTTGCTTTTAGGGTCATAGGAGACCAACTCATTCACTCTACTATAAGTCGCTCCACTTCTCTCCAATAAGATATCACCATTCTCTTTAAAGAAAATTGGTCTCACGAAATCCCTTCCCAGAGCAATGTTGAATTGCTTTGTCCAAGAGCCTTCTATGCCATACTCGTTCATCACCCATATGCAACAATATCTATCAAAACTAAAATATGAAAAAGAAAGGGATTCTCCAAATATTGTGACACGCATGGTCCAGTCCCAATGCTGTTTTACACAAGCTGGGGCCTTTACAAAACCTAGCTTGTCGTTTCTCATGTCGAATGACATAATCACAGTACATAAACTACTACGAGACTTGTTGAAAATATATTTGGGTTTACGTCCAGCCCAGTGGACAACACCATTCAGAAAGGCCTGTTGAGCATCAAAAGGAGCAACGTACGGAAAGTTACCAGCATTAATTATTCGCCAAGAGCCTGTGCTAAGCTCAAAAAGCTCTACCTCTGGCGGTACTAGGACCCTATCTGAACGGAGATAGGTAAGCCTCACAATCTTACAGTCATTGGTTACAGGGTGGATTCCAAATCCGATACAAGTCCGAATATCTCTTGGAATAAGGCCATGCGACTGGAGTGAAGGCTTTGGAAGGATGAGTGATTTTCGAAGAGAAGGATTCCATAAAGCCACAATATCTGAACTAGACAAGCATACCAATCCATCACATGTACCTACAATCCAAGGATCTTCATTTGCTTCTTTGCTAATCATGACGGGGAAATCCAAATCAGCAAACTCATCAAAGGTTTCATTATCGAAACGTAGTGAAAAGTGATCTTTCCACAAATATTGACCCACTTTGGTGCAATGCCTGAACAATAAGAAGGGAGTTTGGTTGTTTAAATTTCTTTGATTATTGAGATGTGTGGTGATGAAACTAGGGGAGGTGATGAGAGAGTGCCATGATTTGGAGACGCTTGTGTATCGCAGCAGATTCTTTACAGGTAATCTAGTAAGGATGTCGATCAACAATTCAGGAGGTATATAGTCCATTGACATTTGCCTCTCAAGTTCAGTCGTCTTTCTTTTTCTTCTTGGAAACCCTAGATAGAAGATTCTCTACACAAGAAGTGAGATAGATGTAGAAAACAATCTTAATTATGGGAAACTCGGATATTATGTGTATCCCGTAAATATAAATGAAAAGATGGGAAAAATGGGTGTCAAGTGGTATTTTAATATCTGTTTACTCCACTTTTAATATATAAGTGCTAATGTGACTTTTAACATCTTTAGTATGGTGCATTGAAAGGTACTCGCATAGGTGTTTTTGGTTTGGGTTCACATAGAAATTACAAGAAAATTTAATTAAATTTGAAAGTTTTTTTTTTCAATTTGGTTTCGGTTTTTATACCTTCCAAACCTATACCCGAACAAAATTTTTCGATTCGGTTTTCGTATATATGATTTTAAAATAAATAAATTTTAAAGCAACACTTATTTTGGTTTAAAAAAATAATAAAGTTATGCTCGCTCCTACTTATTTTGGACAGTGAAAATATCAACTCTTACATTCATGATTTAACTCTAATATTTATTATAGTTCAATGTGAGTGTGGATTCTCACTACATACTTGTAATATTCTAGGAACCATAAATTTTTTAAATAGTGAAGTTATATTATTTTAAGTTCACATACACAATAATTTGGTTTTGGTACCTTATTTATTTTGTTTCGATTTT